>JAECZO010000121.1:70000-83031 GCA_019188245.1 Novymonas esmeraldas | reverse complement strand
GGGGGGAGAGGGGGGGGGGGAGGACTCGTCTTGCACAGAGACACAACGGAGCTGGTGGGCGGTGAGGAGCGAGGCTGCATGTCTCCCTCTCTCTCTTTCTCATGCTCTGCCTTTACAGTGATGGGGCGTGCAGGCGCTACCTGAGCTCGGTCACCGCGACGGCGGACGACGCGGGGAGGGTGGCGGCGAGGGAGCGGCGGCGTCGTCGCCGTCGCCATGTGCGGACGTCGGCGGTGATGCTCGTGCGGCCGTGGGCGGGACGGCCGTCGTGCCCGGCGGTGCGTCGCCGCGTCGCAGCATGCCACTGAGCCGCGCGTTCTCGTGCTCCTTCGTGGCGCACCGCGCGTGCAGGACGCCGTTGCGCTGCTCCAGGGCGATGTAGTCCCCACTCAGCTGATTCCACAGACGCCGCAGTTCGTTCCGCTCATCGCTGACGGCGCGCAGCAGCGCATCCTGCCGTGCCAGCAGCCCGCGCATCGGGTTGTGGTCGGTGAGTTGCGCCATCTCGGCCCTCCACCGCTCCTCCTTCGCCTGCTCCGCCTTGAGCAGCTCCCGCAGCTGCGCCTCGCTGGCGTGGGCGGCGCTGAGCTCGATGTCCCGACTGGCCAGCGACGCTCGGAGCGAGTCCACCGTCTGCTGCGTCGCGTGGTGCCTGGCGCGGACTGCGTCGTACGCGCTTCGCAAGGCAGCGCAGAGTCCAGACAGCGTGGACGGCAACCGACCAGCAGGTGGGCTCGCAGACGTCGCTGCTGCCGTGGTGTGCGAGGTGCTCGCAGCTGCGCCACTGGTGCCAGCGTTGCTGCCGCTGCTGCGGCGACGTTGGCGGAGACGCTGCGCTGGTGTGCCGCCGTCCACGACAGACTCACGCGCAGTCGTCGTGGACGGCGCGAGTGCGAGCTCCACCGCGTCATCGGTCCACATGGCGTGCAGCAGCACCCCAAGCGCGTCCACACAGCCCCGCTCCGCCACCGCCTGTTCCACCTGCACCGACTCGGCCAGCTGAAGGTGCATCTCCGCCTGCCGCACTGCCTCCCGCTGCGCCGCCACGGCTGTGCAGTGCGTGTAGGAGAGGACGCGGTAGCCGTCACGCTCCATCGCCTCCGCCTTGGCCGCCTTCGCCTCGTGGTACACGGCGCTGAGGCCCGACATCGTCCTCTCGACCCGGAGACACAGCAACTCGCGCGCAGCGTCTTGCACGGCGTCGGTGGCGCGCTGGTGTGCCGCCGTCAGCGCCGTCAGCTCAGCCCGCTGCGCTGCGAGCTCCCCCTGCCGCTCGCGCACTTCCGTGTCGCGGCGGGCGAGGGTGGTGGTGAGGGCAGCGAGGTCAGCCTTCCAACGCACCTCCCGCTCCTCTGCGGCCTCAGCGCGGCTCGCGGCGCTGTGCCGCTCCCGTTCGGCCTCGTGGACGTCGTGCACCGCCGCTGCGAGCCGCGCCTGCGCGTCTGCCAGCCTGTCGCGCAGCTCCGTCCGCTCACTGGCGGCGGAGGCGGCGTGTTCGTGACGCAGCCGCTCCGCTCTCTCGCTGAGCATCTGTGCATCGGCTGCTGCGGCCGCGGCCTCCTCCTTCGCCGTGGCGACGGCACGCGCCAACTGGGCCGCCTCGCGACGCCGCGTGGCCTCCGCCTGCGCCAGGCCCTCCAGTACCTGGTTCGCGTGTTGCTGTCCTTCTCGCAGGCGCTCCGCCAGCCGGTGCAGCCGCTCGCGCTGGCTCTGAATGGGGCGTGTGTGGCTGCTGGCGCTACTCGGCGGCGCAGGCGCGGTGCCGCCCAGACGCACCTGCGGACGCTGTGGTGTGTTGTACGCAGACGCGATAGGAGCACCCGCACCGCTGACGGCGGCCGTGGCGGTGGCGTCGTTGGCGCTCGCGCTGTGGGAGGCGAGGCTGAAGGGCCAGCGCTGCTGCTCCGCCTCTAGTTCAAGCCGCAACCGCTCTTGGCTCTCCAAGGCGCCGTCGACGTAGCTCAACAGCGACTGGGTGCACGCGTACAGCTCGTCCAGCAGGTCCGCGAGACTGCCGTAGGCGTCCCTGTTGGGCTGGTCTCCGGTGGTTGCGCCCACCACCCGCGCCACCGCATGCAGCGCTGCAGCGCAGCGGTGCAGCTCCTGGTCATGCGTCGCCTGGTCCAGGATGCGCAGCAGTTCGCGGCGCGCCTCCTCGTCCTCCATGGGGTTGACCGCCACGCTCGCGAAGGTGGGGGAGGTGGTGGCTGCGGCCCCCGCTGTTCGTGCGGCCGGCCTCGCTGCCGACGCCGCCGCCGAGGACGGGGAGAGCAACCACGGCACGGCTGCATGGTGCGGCGGGTGATACATCCCATCCGACGGAGACCGACTCAGCGCGGTCGCCGCCGCCAAGGCGGCCTCCAGCTCCTCGACCCTGTTCTGCTGGGCAGCGCAGTCGCGCTCGCAGCGTGCGAGCTCGGTGGCGATGGTGTGGAACTGCTCCGCCTGCGTCGAGTAGAGGAACCCCTCAACCACCTCGGCGAGGCGCACCTTGCAGTACTGCTGTGTGGTGGGGTCGGCCAGCAGCTGACGGAAGATGTGGTCCTCTGGCAGCTCGGCCGTGAGGGTCGCCACGATGCTGTGCACACTCGCACGCAGCTTCTCGCCGTAGATGCCGCGTAAGGCGTCCTCGTCGCTCGCGGTGGCCGCCGGGCTGGTGGGCGGCAGTGGTGTCGCATCGCCGCCGGTGCTCTCAGCCTCAACGTGAGACGCGACTCCGGCGTCCGCCACACCTGAGAGGAAGGAGGAGGTGGTGGGGTTCATGCCGGCCAAGAGTTGCGCGTTGCTCGAGGACGGCGGCGTCGACGGCAGCGCACCGTAGTATGGCAGTCGAGTACTGCTCGGTGTCGGCGAGATCACGTGCCCCGCTTGCGCCACGACCGAGCGCGTCGCCTGCGGCAGCTGGTGCGCGTTGTGTAGAGTGACACTCATGGCAGGAGCGGGCTGTCGTGGTCGCGTGTCGTGACGGTGTGTGTGTGTGTGCCTCCCCCCACCCTGCAGACTCAACTGCTGTACCGCTGGTGCATACGGACAAAAAAAGTAAGGAGGAGGTGATGAGGAGGTGGTGGCAGGGGCAACTGCACACACACACACACACACCTGTATGGATGTGTAAGTCGGTTTCTATCTGTACGTACACGTCCACGTGTGCGTGCGTGTGTGTCTATCTATAAACGTAATTGTGCGTGTGCGTGTGTGTGTGTGTTAGGGAGAGGGAGAGGGGAGCCACGGACGGCACCCTTGACTGCGACAGCAGAGGAAGACGAGACGTCGTATCGAGGACAGGGAGAGACGACAAAAGGCAGAGAGGAGTAACGTCCTCGTAGACGAGGCAGTTGCGATACAGGCAAACATCCCCCTCTCTCTATCTCTCTCGTTGATAGATGAGTATGCGTGTGTGTCTCGAGCGACGCTCGACACTCTCATCCATCCGGCAGACTGCGCGCTCATCGTCGCTCAGCACCTCCGCTCTCTTCCCTCCACAACACACACACACACACACACACACACACGTTCATCTGCACTCTGTTGCTTTGTCTTTTTTTTTTTTCTTCTCTCGCTGCGGCTTCCTTCATGATGCCTCACAGACACTGATTCACATCCAAGTACGCGTGAGTGCACGAGTGACGCCGTTTGTGTGTTTGTGTGTGAGAGGGCGTTGTGTTTGCGAGGCAGCGGCTGCAGCTACAGGGCGAGGAAGCACTCGCGCAGCTTGCTTTGCAGCGCCACGGCCTCGGGGTGGTCGGGGTCCACCTCCAAGACGCGCATCACCATCTGATACGACACCTCCAGCTCCCCCGCCTGACACGTGACGACGGCGGTGTTGAAGAGCGCCTCCGTCAGCGCCGGCGCCGCCAGCACTGCCGTGTCGAGCAGCCGCCGTCCCGTGTTCGCCTTCTTCTTCTCGTAGGCGAGCACGGCGAGGTTGTTGAGCGCCTCGGCGTGCGTCGGGTCGGCGCCGACGGCGAGGCGGAAGGCGCGCTCGGCGAATGCCATGTTGCCCAGCCCGATCCCCACATGTCCGATGTTGTACCAGACATCAGCGCGCTGGCTGTCCTCCTTGCAGAGCGTCAGGGCACGCGACATGCAGGTCAGACTCATCTCGGTCTGGAATGTGTAGAAGGCGCAGAGCCCCATGTTTGTCCACACCTCCGCCGTGTGCACCCCCATCTGAAGCAGACGCCGGTAGTAGCGCAGCGCCAGCTCTGGCTGGTTGCGCTCGTAGAAGAGGTGCGCGCCAACGCAGGCGATGGCCTCGATGTTGCTGCTGTCGAGGTGCAACACCTGGTTGTACAGGTCGTAGGCCGTGGCGGGCTCGTGCAGCTCGTCGCGCAGGCGGGCACAGCACAGGACGACGTGGTGGTCGATCGGGTTCGACTGCAGCGCCGCCTCGTACATCTCCAGCGCCGTCAGGGGCTGGTCCATCTTGAGGTACACCTTGCCCAGCTGCATGATGACGCTGGTGTTGTAGTTGGCAAAGCTGCGGCCGCTGCCACCACCACCACCAGCTGCACCACCCCCACCGGGTAGTGGGCGTGACACGCCGGCCAGCACACCAGCTCCACCACCGCCGCCGCCGCCGCCGCCGCCGCTGCTGCCGCTGGTCGTGGTAGCGGTCGGTGCATCGAAGAGGGCGGCCTTCAACAGCTTCTCTGCTTCGCGCAGCAGCCCGAGCTGGTAGTTCGCCTTGGCGAGGCGCGCCTTCCACCACCAGTCGTTCGCGGCGGCGATGCCCACCTGATCCTGCGCGGCGCTGGTGGGCGGCAGCGTGGGGGAGCCGGGGCCGGCCCCGCCCATCGGCAGAGCAGGAGGGAGCCCCTTCCCGCTGCCCACAGTCGGGAGCAGCTTGGGGACCGCGCTGGGGCCGGCGGGCAACGGCACCGCCGCCGCTGTCGCCGTCGCCTTGGCCGGCCGCAGTGCGGCGCTGCAGAGCTCCAGCGCCATCTTGGGTTTGTGCTCCACGTAGAGGAGGTAGTCGCACAGCAGCTTTGCCACCATCGGCCGCTCGCGAGCGTAGCGCTCCAGGTGCAGTCCTTGCACGTTGATGTGTGGCCCGCCCGGCACGGACTGCAGGGAGGCGGTGCCGAGGCGGACGAAGCGACCGGTGACGGGGCGTACCGCCGTGCCAGCGCCTCCGCCGGCCCCGCGTATGGAGCCGGGCCGGCTCTGCAGGGTGCCGGGCCGCGCGAAGCCGTAGCGGCTGCTCACCGGTCGGCCCCCTCCGCCGGTGGAGGTGCCCAGGCGACCCGCGCGGCCCAGCGCCGCCCCGCCGCCGCCGCCGCCCGCGGTGCTCTGCCGCGCCGTCCGCAGGGACGTGTTTGGCCGGTGCGATGTGCTCACGACGGCCTGCTCGCCCTCCAACAGCACATCGTCGACGCCGTCGTCCTCGATCTCGGCGTCGTCGTACCAGCCCTGCAGCACCATCGCCTTGGTCTGGATGTACCAGAGGCTCTCGTCCAGCGCTGCGGCTGCAGCGGTGGGGAGAGTGAGGTGGTGCGTTGCCACGGCGATGCACTCCTCCAGCTTGCGCCGGCGTAGCAGGCTGAGCGCGTAGTAGGCCGGGTCCATCCCCGGCGGCAGCTCCGGCATCGTTGCTGCCGCGGCCACGCCTGCCATGAGTGGCTGTGCTCCGCCCGCCCGCCCGCTCTCTCGCTGTGACTGTGTGAAGATGGATCGACGTGGAGGGAGGAGAGGCGGAGGCGGAGGCGGAGATGCACAAAAGAGGGGGAATGGGAGTGGGTGAGTGGGAATGATACTGAGTGTAGATGCTGTATGTGTGTGTATGTGTATGTGAGTGCAGAGAGGTTAGTAACATAAGAAGAGGAGTGAGACGTGTGAAGGAGGAGGAAGGCGGAGGAAGAGAAGGAGGAGGATACCACGTCCGACTGTCTCATCACGGTGGAGGGGGGGGGGGAGGGGGGTCTTCACGTTGCCACTGCTGATAGTTGCGCGTGTGTGTGTGTGTCGGTTATGTCGGCGTGACGTGTGTGTGTGTGTATGTGCGTGGGGAGAGGGAGAGAGGGGGATGGGAGACGGGGGGGCGTATTGCGATGACACGCGGGTCGACAACCCACCACCACAGCAAGGAAACACACACACACACGTACACACACGCAAACACACACACACACACACACACACACACACGTCACGACGACAACGAGGGAAGATGCACATCAGCGACACAAACGAGGAGAGATGAGATCGCGAAGAGGAGGAACAGAGAGATTGAGGGACGACACACGCAACTGCGCGCCAGGCAACAAAGGGAAACACACACAGACACACACACAGAGACAGAGATCCGCAGAGAGACGCTTAAGTGTGGAGGAAGGAAGAGGGAGACAGTACAGTGGCGGTCGGATGTCCGTCTGTACATGTGTGTGTCTCTCTCCATCTCTCTGTGCGTGAGTTGCGGAACTAGATTTCTTCAGGCTCGAACATCTCCGCGATTTTGCTGCGGCACACTGGGCAGGTGGGGCAGGACGGGGCGCAGAGACGGCACATCACCTTGTGCTTGCAGGGCAGCAGGATCACTGTGGGGACGTGGTCCATGCACACGATGCAGTTCTCCTGCTTCCCCTGCAGCTCATCACGAACGTGTTGGAGGTACTCGATCATGTCACGTTCCAGCAGTCGAAGACGCGAGAGCTTGTACCCCTGCGCGTCTTTGGGAAAGAGCACGCACTCCTCGGCGAGGTGGTTGAGGATGTCCTGACGAAGACGTCGCTCCATCTCTTCATCCTCGCTCTCTGTCCTGTGGTCAGCGGCGCCACGCGTCATGAACGGGATGGCGGCGGCAGAGGCCGGCCCACCGGCAGCCGTGGCAGCTGTCGAGGCAGCACTCGCGGTAGGCTGCGTGGACGCGCTGCGCTGCTGCTGCTGCTGTTGCTGCTGCGACGATGCCTGGAGCACATTGTCTGACGCCGCATCGGGCATCTCATGCGACGCCTGCCCGTCCTCGCGTGGGTTGCGGTTGTAGTCACGCGTCATCACCGTTCCTTGGCGGTTGGGGCGTACGTTGTTCCCACTCGCATCCACGCCGTGGGCGCCGACGCCGGCGAAGGGCACGTCGCTGCTGGCGGCGAGCTGGCGGCCATCTTGGGCGAGGGGTGTGTTCGAGGTAGCACTGCCGCTTTGGCGGTGCTGCCGCGCCGCTGCGCGCGCCGAGAGCGCCCGTTGCTGTGGCTGCTGCTGCGCCAACTGAGGCTGCAGCTGCGCTGCTGCTGCTGCGAGGGCCCCGCCACTGGTGTACCCGGCTCGCGCGTTGGTCACTACCGACGCGCCAACACTTGCACCAACGTGTGAGTTGGCTCGGTGACGGTTCACCTCGAATGGGTGCAGGCGTGCCGCCACCTCAATCAAGCTCGCCACCGTCGGTGCTCGAATGGTGGGCTCATTGCGCACCATCTGCAGCCACTCGCGGAACTCCCCCTCCGCCATGCTGCTGTTGCTGACGCTGTTCAGCTGATACTGGACTCCGTTAATGGCGGCGAGCGGCGGCGGCAGCTCCAGCACGAGATACACATGCGTTACCTGCGCGGAGTTGGTGGAGAAGCCGCTGTAGGGCTCGCCGGTGCTGGTGCCGTGGATGCGGGCTACCATGTAGCCCTCGCTCCGTGTGGGCATCTCCAGCAGCACACGCACGAAGCTGCCAGCGAGGATGCGACTGGAGTCAACATTCTCGAAGACGTGAATGGCGGTGTTGCGGCTCACCTGCGCTCGCTTCGCCGCCTCGAACAGTTGATGATCCTCCTCTGCCATAATCGTTGTTACAACGCCGTACATCGTCTCCCCCCTTGCCTGCTTCACCGCTGCGTAGTGTGTGATGGAGTGTGTATGTGAACGTGTGTTCTGCTCTGTCTGAGATGCGGAAGCGGCAAGGCACACGGGAAGGAGTAAAAGAGAGAGAGAGAGAGCAGCCCAGCTCACTTCACAGACACACACACACACACACTCACACCTGGTGCGGCTACGGTTTCCTTGTTGAAACAAAGTGCAGCAGTGGCAGCAGACACACACACAAAAAAAGCAACTTTGAACTTAGGTGATGGTAGACAATCAAGGGCACACGGGAGGGCCCTCTAGAGAAGAGAGCACGTGTGTATGTGTGTGTGTGTGTGTGTGTGTGTGTGTGTGTGTGCTTGACGACTCCACAACAGCTTCTGTGACTCAGTGTGTGTCTGAATGCGTAGGCGCAGTCGTGATCAGCAGACCGAAACCACCACCACCACAGAAAAAACAACAACAACAATACCAGACAGACACGGAGCCACACAAAAAATGCGAAAAACAGCGAGCGGTGACGGTGGTGACTGCAGCAGCAGAGGATGAGGGGGGGGGGGAGGGAGGTGGGGCAGACAAGTGACACAGACGCGACCGTCACTGCCTCTCTTCCGTCCTACTGCGAGACTGTGTCGGAGAGACGCGTGAATGTGTGCGTGTGTGTGACTGCGTAAGCACTGCGGCAGAGGTCATCAAAGAAAAAAAAAAGGGAAGGAAGGCAAGAGTGAGAGTCATCGACAGACAGACAGACAGAAATGCACTGACATGCACAGCGTCAGCGACAGGAGGTGACGTTGGGTACTCTGCATGTTGACGTGCGACTTGACCACCGCTGCTGTTGTACGGCACGCACCAATCTCGAGTGAGATGAGGGACGCTTCTTGGTTCTTTTTTTTTTTTTTCATTCGGTCGACTGGAAAACGCGGGGCAGATTGGGCGATGCAGAGCTGTAGGCACACACACATACACAGGCAGACGCGCCGGTGTGCATCCTCCCCTCTCTCTATCTCTCGCCATGGAGGCAGCAGCAGCTCTGAGCAGCACGGGTGGAGAGAAGCGACTACAATACATGAGTGTCGGCACGGCGTCCAAAAAAAAAAAAAAAACCCGAGAGGGGACACACAGGATGAGAAGCGATGTGTTCCAAGTAAACCACAGCGACAACAACCGAAAGAAACAAACAAACAAAAGGAGAAGAGGAAGAGGAGGAGAGGATGATGCTGATGATAGAGAGAGACCTGCGTGCGTGTGTACGTGTGTGTGTATTGGTTGTGTGTGGCGTCAGGTGGAACACATCGTCTGGCCGCATCTCGCGGTTCACGTGCGGAGTGTGGGACGTCCCCACATGGGCAGCGAGCTGGGGTGGATAAATGTGGACGAGCTGCCTCCGACATCCGAGGACAGTGGACGCAGCTTCTCGGTGCGCATGGCTGAGGGCCCCTCGTGCCATGTCAACGACGGCCGAGTGAGCGACGCGGATGGCGGGTGTGGTGCACGCACCTTGGCGCCGCCCACGCAGGACGCGATGTCGTATTCGCTTGTGTCGTCCAAGTCTGCATGACCGGCATAACCACTGCCACCACCGCCGTCGCTCCTGAGAGCAGTGCGTGTGCGCGCCGCCGCTACCGCCGCTGCTGCCCGGGTGGTGGGGCGGTGTCGCGGGGGCTGCGACGGTGGTCGTGCGTCAGTTGCCGTGGCTGCCGCGTGGACGAGGTCAACCCAGGGTGGAGTGCCCCCGGGGGTGCGGCTGCCGTGGCTGCTCGCGTCGGCTGCGTCGGCACGGCGGTCGTCGCGCTGCTGCCGCTGCCACGCGCGCGGCGTGGCGCAGACGGCCGCGGTCGCCGTGTAGGGGCGGCGACGCCGCGGCGTCCGCGCCGGCGACCCGAGCGGTGGCGTATCGAGGCACTCGTCTGGCGGCGGCGTCACGGCCGCCCGCGCGTCGCGGACGCTGAACGAGCCGCCGCCGTTGCCGCTGGCTCGGGCGCTGCCGGGCCGGCTCGGCCGTGCCCCCACCGTCGCGGGGCGTGCGGGGCTGCCGCCCGTGGCGGGCCGAGGTGGACCGCCCCAGGCACCGCCGCGGCCGCGTCCGCGCCGCCCTGCCGCAGTGGGGGTGGCGGACGAGGAGGCGGAGCGGTGGTGCGCCGACGGCGACCCGCTGCCCTGCTCCAGCGCCACGAAGTATGTGGAGGCGTACTTGTAGTCGCCGACGCGGACAGACGCACGCGACGCCGCCGCTGCCGCCGTCGCCGCTGCCGCCGCTGCCGACGCCGCGGCAGGAGTCCTCGTGGGTGGCAGCTCTGCCGCCCGTTGCGCTGGTGCACGACGCGGCGACGCCGCCGACACACTGGCGCTGGCGCTCTGCGTGCCGCCGTCGCTGTCGCCTAACACGGGCATGCGGGCCACAACATCGAGCCCGACGCCTTCTGGCCTGATTGTGCTCAGGGAGAGCGTGGCGGTGCTACCATTGCTGAAGCGGCGCATCATCGACTGCTGCTGCTGCTGCTGCTGTTGTTGCTGGTACGCCCCACGCAGTCCAGCGAGGTCGGCGGCGCCGCCCCCGCTGAGACTGCTCCACGTTGCAAGGTCGGCGAACATGGTGAGGTCACTGCCGCCATCCGACACGGTGCGGATTGGCATCGCCGCGGAGGTGCCGCTGCCACCTCGCTTGATGTGGCCATTCATAATAACCGTGGCCGTCGCCGGCCGTGCGTCCGCCACGACGCTGCCGTGTGTCTGGAAGGCGGCAACGGAGGCGACAGACCGCATGCGGCCGCCGGTCGCCTCGCTCAGCGCCGACTGATGCTGCTGATGCTGCTGCTGCTGCTGAAGGGCGGACGGGATGTCTTTGCCCACGACCCCGCCGCGCATCTCCAGCCCCGGCGCGGCCGCCGCGGCGCTGATGAGGATCGACAGACGCGACGGCCCTGACGAGGGGGACGAGCGCGTCGCTCGCGAGGGCAGCCCGAAGCGCACGCCGCCGTTGGCGGCGCCGTAGAGCTTGACGCCGGCGCCGAGCTGCATCGTCGTCAAGATGTGCGGTGGCGGCCGCAGTCGTCGCTCCATCGCGTCGAGGTACTGCTGCTGGATGCCCGTGATGCTGCCGGGCCGGCAGAGCCGCAGCCACCCGATCACCGCCCGCGACGTGAAGCCGTAGTGGCGCATCATGTACACGGCCAGCATCGTCCCCGTGCGGCCCAGTCCGGCGAGGCAGTGCACCGCGACGGCCCCCCGCTCCCCCGGCGCCAGCGCGCCGGCCTCATCGCCAGCGGCGGTGCCCGCGGCCCGGGTCGAGTTGGGCCGCGCCACCGACGACGGAGGCGGAGGCAGGGCTGTCCACGCCTCGGGCATGCCGCGGCACGTACCGGAGTGCATGAGTGAGCACGGCTGCAGCGCCGGTTGCCGACCTCCCGCACCCGCCGAGGCAGTTCTCTTGGACGCACTGGTGGCGCGCGCTGGCGCCGGCGTTGCGGTTGTCGTGGCTGCTGCTGCTGCTGCGGCGGTGGCGGGGGCGGTCGACTGCAGGGATGGCGACGACGACACGGACCACCACTGGCGCAGCGAGACCGGCGCGGCCGACTCCCCGAAGTGCTCCTCGACGGCGTTCAGGAAGCGCAGCAACATGGCGTCGCTGGGGACGCTGCCGTCTGCGTACGGGAGGTCGACATGCCGGATGCCGAGCCGCAGCAGCGGCGACACGCTGTAGAGACTGTCGTTGAGCCGCACCACCATGCGCACCCCCAAGGGCCGGAGACGCCGCGCGACGACCTCGGCCGTGCGCGCCGCCTTGTCGTCCTGTGGCGAGCTCATGGCGAGGAACCGGCGCGGCACGACCCAGCTGTAGTCCTGCAGCTTCCCTTCCCAGAAGGCCGGTAGATCGTAGGTGCGCACGTTCACCAGGCCCAGCGCCACGCCCTGCTCCAGCCCGGCCCACACGTCCATCAGGGAGAGCGGGTAGTTGGACACGCCCTGGCTCGCGTCGCGGTAGGCGAGGAAGCCGGGGTAGATGTCGGCGAACCCGCGGTACCACG
The DNA here is from genome assembly GCA_019188245.1 of Novymonas esmeraldas. NCBI lineage: Eukaryota > Euglenozoa > Kinetoplastea > Trypanosomatida > Trypanosomatidae > Novymonas > Novymonas esmeraldas. Next base: position 71,218 of record JAECZO010000121.1, on the reverse strand, counting down.
TCGAGGCGGCCGACCAGCCCAGCGAGAGAACGCAGAAGGCGCCAACGAGGCACGCCGTGTTGACGCGTTCCTGCGCGTCCAGGCTGGCGCACACCACCACCGGTCGTCCAGCACGCGCGCCACAGCCCGACGAGGAGAGCAGCGACGACGCCGACCCAGAACGCGAACGACCACCACCGTCACCGTCACCGTCACAATCACCCGCTGCTGTCGCATTGGGGGAGCTGCAGACATCCACGCCAGTCACGACGCGCAGCAGCTCCGTCAGGCGGCGTGCGAAGTGGACGCAGCAGCCGAGGTCGAGAGGCCCGAAGTCGGCGAAGAAGGGCCGGTAGAGGTACGGCGGAAGGCCGCGCAGCGAGATGAACACGGCGTCACGGCCAACCGCCGCCCGGGCCGTTGGAATGGCCCGTGCTTTACTCGCCTTCCGGCCGCCGCTGCCGCCGATGCCGGCCACAAAAGGGTTTTCATCATAATAGAAGCCGTGCAGCGCCTCCACCGCCGCCGCCGTCCACGCCGCGGTCGAGGGGGAGAAGGAGGAGGAGGATGCGGCGGCGGCGGCAGCCCCTTCACTCGTGAGCGGTGGTGGCGGCGGTGGCAGCGGTGGAGAGGAGGAGAGACATTCGCCGGTGGAGGCGAAGTACAGGAGCCCGGGCAGGATAGCGGTTGCCTGCTGCGTGTCGAGAAGGCGCTGCAGCGTCAGGGGCGTCGATGACGTCGACGTCACCGGCGGCGGCGGCAACGCAGCGTCTGCGGTCCGAGCCGTCATGCCTCACACACGTGACGGCGCAGAGGGGGAAAGAGGGACGCACAGAGAGACAGAGAGAGACACACACAATACAACACACGATGTGCACCTCTGGGGAAGAGGAACACGTGAAGAGAGGAGGAGGGGAGAGTAAGAGAGAAAAAAAAAGAGGAGAGAGAGGAGCCGGAGTGCGTGTGCGTTTGTGAGTGTGTGTGTGTGTGTCCGCCAACCACACCTATCGCCGTGTGTGGCGATAGAGTACACAGGCACCGCTGCCGATGTGTGTGGGTGCGTTGACGTATGTGTACCTTTCTCACGCTCTCGCTCTCTCGATGTGTGTTGTGTGTGTGTGTGTGTGTGTAAAGGAAAGCGGTGGGAGTTCTAACAGTGCGAGAGGCGGCGGTGCCGTGAACATCGTTCATCAGTGCCGAGAGGAAGTGCGCAAGATCGGGATACAAGAGAGAGGACAC
>JAECZO010000121.1:0-67500 GCA_019188245.1 Novymonas esmeraldas | reverse complement strand
GTGATGGCGGCGAGGGACGCGGAGGTGGTGGTGGTGGTGGTGGTGGTGGGGGTAGCAGGAGCCGCCGCTGTCGGTGACGGAGTCAGTACAGAAGAACACTGCGGTGATGGAGAGGTGAGGAGTAGGGGGGGGGGGGAGTCTAAAAGGAGGTCGTGCAGGTGATGACACGGAGCAAGACACAGAGAGAGAGAGAGAGCGGCGATCGGGGCCACCGTCACAGCGGCGTGACCCACACAGAGAAGAGAGAGTGAGGAGGAAAGTGAAGCGGGAGATGGAAACAAAGGACAGCGTGTGCGTCACGGGACTCTTGGGGAGGAAGAGGAGGGGAGATGTCAACTCAGCACCTCTTGAAGGAAGGGAAAGCGCGTCTAAGAACAAAAAAAAAAGGGAAAGAGGGATGCGCAGATGGGGAGAGGCGGACGAGAGAGATGTCTGCCTCTGTGTGCTCTAGGTGAATCTACGACCGACGTGAGTGTGGGTGTGTGTATGCGTGTGAGTGTGTGATGTGTGAGTTCGTGTATGTGTGTGCTTGCAGTCCACGGAATGTGGGGTGTGTGGGGGAGCTACGCCACGTGTGAGCGGGTGTGGTCGTTGAGGGGACGCGCGCTGGCGAAGATACTGAAGCAGCGGCGGAGGAAGGGGACAGGGTGACAGAGGGAGCTGGTATGCGCGTGCATTTGGTGGGTGGGCGACCGATGCGGGTGATAACAGCAGCGGTGTGACAGCGCAGCTGAGTGGAAGTGCGTGTGTGTGTGTGTGTTTCCACGCAGTAAAAAAAAAAAAAAGCCGTACGATAGTGACGATACAGCCGCGTCATCAGATCAACGATTCAGCAAAACCACACACACACACGCACACACACGCACACACGAGTTTCGAAAGGTCACCAGTGCACACATTCGTAGCCCTCCTCCCCTCGCGTGCCGTGGTCACAAAACTGAGCTAGTCGGTGCAGGAGAGGAGAGAGACGCTGCACATGTTCTCTCTCTCTTTCTTGTGCTGCGAAGGTGCTCCTCCCAGTGGACAGTTGAAGGAGAAACGATGGAGCACAGCCATCACTGCTCCGACTCACTCACTTCCGTCCGATCGCGTCACACAACGCGACGGGAGGAAATGGGTGGGGGGGGGGGAGAGAAGGAGTGGAGAATGGGGGAGTGATCCGTCACGCCAACTGCTGATCTTGCACCTGCAGGCCTATGCACAGCCTCACACAGTTACGTTCGGCCGCCGTTGTGAGTCGCCTCACCTCCCCCGGCTCGCCTTCGCGCTCTTACGGCTCATCTCACTGTGACTACCACCGATCCCCACAGAGGGGGCCTTCCCCCTCGCGCGCCGAGCACATCGGAGAACAAAAGCACATCGCCAGCAGTGGCAGGGCAGCTCTGGCTGCTCCAGCCACACACGCCAGCGCTGTACGTGACCTCAAAAAAAAAAAAAGGGAAAAAAACAGCTGCGGGAGCGGAGAGGTCGGCTGGACTGTACGCCCCCCCCCCTTTGACATGAAAGAGAACTACCTGTGTGTTCTCGCTGGGGTACAGGTCATCCCCACGCAGCGGCACAAGGCCTCCAAGTGGTACCCACGACGGGTACCGCCCCCCTCAAAAAAAAAAAAAAACACTGTTGTGTTTCCTGTGCGCGGCGGCACTCCGCCGCCCCCACGCAGCGCCATGCGGCGGTGGGCTCCGCGCGCGCAGAACGGCGCGCCGGGAGCGGGTCTTCTGCAGCAGCTCCTGCGCGTCCTCGACTTCAGCCGGCTGCGGCCGCCCGTCCCGCGCCCGACGCGTCGCTGAGCACCACGACAGCGTGGCCCTCTCCCTCGCAGGTGGCGAGGATAGCCGGGGACCAACCGCTCGGCAGCAACGCTTCGCTGGCCCTCGCGGTACGCCTGCACGGCGTTCGGGCTGAGAAACGGAGGCGGCGCGTCCCAAGCGCAGCCGTCTGAGATGTTCCGGTAGACGCCGCGGTACGCCCACGGGGGCGTACCCGCATCATGGAGGGGTGGAGGGGCGGGTCGTGTGTGGATCGCGTACATGAGAGGAGATACCAGCGCCACGTACGAGCGACGCGTGGATCACGGTGTTCGGGAGGCCAGCCGTCGCCTTGCCGGCGTCCTCGGCCGGTGGCGAGCGTCGCGACAAGCGCCTGTCCGCGCGTGTGCTCCCCACCACGGACAGCCGTGTCCCGCTTGCGCGTGGCGTGCTGGCTCCCGATCCGTCTCGCATGCAGCAACCCCTCTCTCGCGGAGGTGACGTGAGGAGGTTGGCTTCCGCCATCCCCACCGACGATGGATCGCACCGTCTCTACAAAAAGACATCGCACGTGCCCCCCTCCCTGCGCAGCGATCAGGACATCGCCGATACACGCAATGCCTGACACGCCTGCAGGGGCGTCTGCGATGTCCCCCACGTGACGGCACGACCCACGGCCACACTCCACCCGGTTTACAACAAAGAAACACTCATCAGATGCAGCCATCTCGCCCACGTGCCTCCACTTGGAGGCACACAGCAGGTACAGCTACCTCACCCCGGTGCCCCCCCCTGCGCGAGCTAGCCACACGCCCACTCTACGCTGCCAGACCAGGCCCCGTTGTTCTGATTCTCCGAGCAGGCGAGCTGGAGGTCAGTGCGATGACGGGCCGGTGCAAAGGCCAGGGTGAAGAAGGGAAGCTTCCAGAGGTTCCGGAGGTTGTTGCACGGCCTCGTCTCGCAGATCATCTGCCTCCTCTGGATACCAATGTAGGCCTGCAGCCATTGAGTCCTTGGCGTGACCACAACGGCCCCCATAATGACGCACGAGAGCAGGCTGTTAGTCCTGATGAGGATGGAGGGGGCCAGCGCCTGGTGCTCCTTGCCCTCCATGTCGATGCAGTTGATCTGAAGAACGTTGTCCGAGGAGACGTTCTTCATCTCAAGCCGGATTCCGCCCTGCTCCGAGCGAAGATTGTAGTAGTTCAGCATCCCAGACGGCACCACGGTCCTAATCGAGTCCAGCCCGCCAACGCCCACTGGGGTGCAGGGGGTCGATCGGTCCCGGATCCAGCGAGTCGGCTGCGTGTAGCAGTTTTTCTTCTGGAGATCGCCGATGAACTTATAGAACTTCACAGCATAGCCGATGAGACTCACCACGCTCACTGCCGCAGGCTTCACTGTGAGGGATGTGTTGGCATGCACGGACGAGCGGAAGTCGGCCAGGCCGTAGGCTCCTCCCCTACGCACCCAGTCCTGACCCGCTGCGCAGACCTCTGTTGGGTTCCACACCATGTTGAAGCCAGTCACCTTGGGGTGCCCCGGCTGAGCCCCGCGAGTGTCCCACGCCTGCTTACGATCGTAGTTGTTGCACCAGTCGTAGCGGAAGGGTGGCAGCTCTCCAGGCACCACAAGGGCATTGGCGTGCGCGGGGGCGTTTGGGTCCCCCAGCGAGAGCACAAGGATGGCTACTAGAATGAAAACGAACGACTTCATCACTCCGACGATTCAAGGCACCAAAATGAGCTGGCGAGATCCTTGTTTTGTACTGCTTCGTCTGTGTGAGTGAGTGAGTGAGAAGGTGTGGTTTGTCGTTTGACCTTTTTTTTTTTACTGTGGCTGAAACACGAAAAAAATAGAAAATAGAAAATAGAAAAAAGAATGAAGGAAACGCGAGATGCACGAGGGAGGGCGGTGTCTTTACTGATGGAGGGCGGGGGGAGGGAGAAGAAGAAAGAGGAGGAGGAGGGGAGAGCGGCGGGCCGTGAGGTTCGAGGGGCAGTTGAATGATGGCGGGGGGGGGGTTCATGAACACCAGCGCACAGGGGATGGTCGGCCAGAGACGGCTTGCTTCTGTGAGGGTCCCTTTCGGAGGGCAACCAGCCCTCCTCACACACCACCCGTCTCACCTCCGCGCGTTCCCTGCCACCATTGGGGGCAGTCCCCAATCGGTCGATGTGAAGGGGAAGCGTGTGACTGCGTGTGTGTGTGTGTGTGTGTGTGTGAAAGGTGATAGGGACGCCTCGGTTCAGGGAGAGTGAGAGGCTGAGAAGAGCTAAGAGGAGGAGTGTGAAGAGGCAGCGCCACCCATGCACTCGTCCCTCTCCACCGAGACACACACACACACAACACAGAGAGGGAGACACACACACACACAGACACAAACACGCTGATGCAGACGAGGGGATGGAAGCACACGTGAAAGTTGCTGTTCACTCATCCTTGATCGTGTTCTTCGCCTTCGGGCTCATGGGCACCATGAAGGTGTCGCTCAGTGCCCACCGACGTCGCGACCAGAAGGGGCGCCGCGCGTCAGCCACAACGGCGTCGGACACGAAGGCAGCGGGGTCGTACGTGGCGAACATGGTGTTGGGCTGCAGCGTCTCACCAGCGTGTGTGTTGGCCAGGTTCACGGGGGTGCGGCGGTGCTGCTGTGCGAATCGCTCCTCCATCACGCGGCTCGTCATGTCCGCTGCGACGGGACGCGGGGCGCGACCGAGTTCGTCCATGTCCTCGAGGAACAGCGGCACCTCCGGGTCCCAGTCACGCTGCTCTCGTGTACCGGGGATGCGCGGCAGCAGCTCCTCTGCTTCGAAGCGTTCCACCGTGGCCGCAGCGCGGATCAGCTGCACGAGCAGGTGATCTTGGTGATGCTTCAGTGCGAAGCGTTTGCTACCGATGCTGGACGGTGTGCCGTCTGCGTACTCAAAGTCTGCCACCTCGCGTGATGGGCCGTACTTGCCGTAGCGGTCACCGTGGCCGTGGTGCAGCATCCACTCGATGTGCGTCTTGCGGAAGCGCGGCCGCTGCAGGGGAAAGAGAGACCGGGCGGTTGGGTACGCGGGTGCCGTCGCCGGCGCCGACCACGCCGCGCTTCGCTCGCCGGTGTACGACGTGCGTGACTCCGAATAGCAGCGGGTGAACGTCTGTAGCGTCCGTGTCGCGGCGGCCGAGTGTACCCCCTGACGGCTGCAACACCGCGTGTGTGTGCCCGCGTGCGTGTACATGCCTGTCTACCTTCCAGTTTGGCTGGTGGCGTATCGGTATGTATGTGCGTGTGTGTGTATGTGAAGATGGACACACTGAAGGAGAGAGAAAGGAGAAGTGGAGATGCACGACGCGGTCGAGTACGCTGGACAGAGAGAGAGAGCAGATGTGTGGAACGAAGGGGGCCTGCGCACTCGCCCCCTAATTGGCCCAAGACGGAAGAGGGGAAGAGAACGCCTGTTTGGCACGCAGATGGAGGTGAGCAGAGCGTCCAGCATCCAACGCCACCACCACGCGCAATCGTGTGACCGGGTGACGTCTGACGCTTCTCCTCTCCCCCTCTCCCTCTCTCTCATCTCAGCATTGACGTTGCGTGTCATGCTGGTTGTCGATAGGTGTGCATGTTGCGTGTGTGTGTGTGTACGATAAGGACGTACGAGACAGTCTCTCCGTCGGTGCGTACCGATCATCTCTTTTTGTTTTTTTTCGTGTCTGTCCCACACAAACACACACACACACACAGACAGATTCCAATCGCGTTCCTCCTGCCCCTGCCTACTACTCTCGCAACACACGAAGACGTACACTCGCGGTTGTGTCACTCAATGTCCACGGCTCTGTGAATCACAGGGAAGACCGCGTCGTCCGTCAGCAGCTGGCCGCGCTGGTACGAGTACAAGGGTCCGTGCGAGTCACGCGATGCCCACGAGTTGCGCTGCCCGTCGAAGGCGCAGCGGTCTGGTATCAAGGACAAGGTGAAGTTGGTTGCGTGCGTCACGGGACTGGTGGCGGCAGTGGCGCTGCTGTCTCGCGCCGCTCCGTGCAGATTTGCCTGTGTCCCCATGACGAGGTAGTTGTTGAAGAAGAGCACCGCTCCAGGCGGAAGCGCAGGCAGCTCCACCACTGGCAGGTGATGCATCTCTGGCAGCGCTCGCACCATCGCACCGACATCGAAGATGCCGCCCGTCTGGAAGCGATCCATCTCAGCCCCCTCAAGCGATACGCGGCGCACGACGTGGTGAGAGCCGGCGATCAGCACCGTCGCGGCAGGGGCCGCACCACCATCAGCACGAGGGCTACCGCCACCGCCCTCGGTCCCCGACGTTGGGGTGGGCAACTCGAGCTGCAGCTGCGCGCCGAGTGCGTGTGGGTGGTGGAAGTTGGTGCCTGCGCCGGTGAAGCTCAGCGGGGCCGCGTTGCTCAGCCACGTGGCCTCGCCCACGCTGTCGGAGTAGACCCGGAGCACCACCTCACCGGCCAAGTGTCCCGCCGCCTCCCCGACCAGCTTCCCGACCGCCCCAGACGCCGACGCGGCCATCGACCTCAGCTCGGGTGACGTGTGCCACAGCCAACACCACACACGCGGCCAGCCCTGCATGAACGCCATCGCGTCGTTGATGTGGTGATCGCGCCGAATCTCCTTCTCGAGCAGCCCGCTGTCACGGTAGTGGCGGAAGCTGCTCTGGAAGTCCTCGTACGTGTACTTCGCCTGCAACTCGCGAATGCGCTCGTCGGACAGGTCGCCTGCCATCTCCTCCTCCGCCGTCACGTGCGCGCGCACACGCCGGTACCTGTTGTAGCGCGCGCGGGCCGCAGAGAGGCGCCGGTACGCGCGATCGACGGCGCGCTGGTTCTTGAGCGTGAAGTGCATCTTCTGCACACGCGAGTCGACGGTGCGGTTGCGCTCCGCCGTCTCGAGCTCCGCCTGCAGGTCTGACGGCAGAGGCACGTCGCCGAAGCCCAAGTTCGTAGAAGACGCCAGCGGAGACGCCGCTGCCTCACCCTCCGCAACAGTGGCGGCAGCGGCGGGGTTGGGCAGCGGGTTCATCGTGGCGTGGAGCTTGGTGGTGGCGCCAAGGCGATGCTGCTCGTCCATGCCGGGGAAGATCTCGGAGCCGCGCTGGCGCACCGCTGCGTTGCACGCCGCCGTGAGCGCGCGTGTGGCGGCGGCGGGCAGGAACCTCTCCACGACGAGGAAGCCGTGGTGACGGTAGGCGCGCACTGCGGCAGGAGAGAAGACATCGCTGAACTCGCGCACCACGCACCCCTTTGGAAGCATCTGCGGTGGAGGCGCACGTGCACCTCTCTCTCCCTCTCTGTATGTGTGTATGTGCACACGTCTCTTTGTGTGTCTGGGTGTGTGTGTGTGTGTGTGCTGTTCACAGCGGCAGCAACTGCTACGCCTGCTGAGATGGAGGTGCAGTTCATATCGAGGAAGACAGAGATGAGGCGAGTGGGTCATTGGTGTTGAGCATGTGTTACCACCTCCTCTCTTTCCCCCCCCCCTCCTCCTTCTTGCACACACAGGCACACACGCACACTTGTGCTCCGTCGGTGGTGCAGCGCTCCATTGCAGGGAGAGAAGGGAAGAGAGAGTGTGACGTTGACGGAAGAGTGACTGCTGAATTACATCAGCCGTCACCTCACACACCCGGTGCATCAGCGAGTGCGCACATGCGCCGACGCCTCTCACTGTCTCTGTCTGTCTCTGTCTGTGTCTGTCTGTCTCTGTCTGTGTCTGTCTGTGTATGTATCCACGGAGTAGTAGAGGAAGAGATCAGGCAGAAAGAGGGGGAAAAGGCAGAGTACCATGAGAGAAAGAGATAGTGCTTGTACATGACAACGGCAACCGAGCAAGCGTACACACACACACACACAGAGAGAGACACGCACGTTCACACACGTACACACGCACGCGGGCTAGGGAGGCTTATGCGCCATCCGAAACAGCAAACATAGAAGCAAAAAAGCGTGAAAGAACGAGATCAGCGCAGTTTTGAGACTGGGAGAGGGAGGCAGGGAGGGACTGGACTCACACACACACATATGTACATCCACAGGCTGTATGGAGGGAGGGAGTGATGCAACGGCGGTGACCCATCGTGTCGCCGACAGGGAGGAGGACACAGTAGCCAGAGCGATGGCGACACACACACATACACTGAGAGAGGAGGGAAGGAACGGAGGGTGGGGGGGGCGAGTACACAGACTCGCTTGTCCGCAGGCACATGTACATGCGCATGTGGCACAGCGAATGGAGGTACGCACCACCTTCAGAGAGAGAGAGGAGGGAGGAGACGTGTGGGATCGGGTGGAGCAGGCGGTGGCGGCGGCGGCACAGAAACAAAATGGCGAGAGGAGGAAGAGGAGGAGCTGTGGAAACTCGTGCCACGGCCTCGCGCCGGCCAGCGTCCACGACAAGGACACACACACACACGCACACACACAGGCGCAGTTGTTTCGCGTGCGGAGTGTCGCCCTGCTCACCGCGCTTGCTGCTGTTGGAGGACGCTCTGGTAGTACTCGTACTTGGCAGAGCTGCTATCGCGCTTCAACACATCCATCACAGGGCCCATGCACATCTCAAAGTGGCGGCGGTTCAGCTTCGCCGTGGTGACGTCCGTGACGGCCACGACATCCGCGACGGTGCGGTGCTCGTTGAGGAACTCGAGCTCGCCGATGTGGTCACCGCTGTGGAACTCGCAGACCTTCTTCGGGTTGCCGGCCTCGTCGCGGCCAATCACCTCCACCGTGCCCTCGATGATGATGTAGAGCCACTCGCCCTCCTCGTCGTAGTGGATGATGTAGTCGCCGGCGCCGAACTCGTCGCTTGTGAGGGCGTCGGCCACCTGCATGCGCTCGTACGAGTCGAGGCTCTGAAGGAAGGGGATGTTCGCCAGCATGGACACATAGGTGTCACGGCGGCGGATGCACGAGCCCATCACGAGGTTGCGGTATGTGTCGCGGTCCAGGACCCACGCGACGAGCGTCTCCGTGCACACCTTCACCGTGGCGACGGCCGGGGTGTCGTAGAGCAGCTCGAGCTCGCCCACCGCCGTCCCCTCCGTCTTGAGAAAGACCTTCTGGCCCTCCTTGATGATGTCCGCCTGGCCGCTCTGGATAACGAAGAGACGATCGCAGTGCGCCTGGCCGTACTCGAAGATGCACTCGTCCTTCACGAACTCCTCGCGGTACATCGCACCGGCGACGGTCATGATGTCCTTGCTGCCGAGGAAGCCGAAGAGAACGTTGTGGCTCAGCAGCTCGCAGATCATGTCCGTCTCCTCTTGTGATTTTTCATGGACCGGTGCCACGTAGTTCTTGGCCGCCTCCGGGTCGATGCCCTCGACACGCACCGTCTGGCGACGTGCTCGGCCGGCGCCGAGCGAGGTCAGGTCCGCCGTGATCTGCGTTGGCACCCACTCCGGGGTCTCGCCGAAGGCCGCCTCCGGCTTCGCGTTCACCTCCTGCTCGGCGTTCCACAGGTTGCGCGTGTTCTCCTCGCACTGCTTCGCGATCTTGTTGCGCAGCTCGAAGTCGATGCGGGTGTCGCTCACCTCGATGCGACACATGCGCCGGTTCACCTGCGCCAGGGAGAGCAGCTTGCGGCCCGCGTAGTTGGAGATGGGGTTGTTGCTGAGGTTGAGGGAGTTGGCGGTGGGGTGCACCTTCAGCACCTCCACGATGCGGTCAATGACGGTGTTGCCCTTCACCGCCTCCTCGTTCAGGTCAGAGTTGTAGAGCTTCTGGTCGACCGCGTTGAGGCAGCGGAAGCAGCTGAGGTGCTCCACGACATCCAAGACGGCGAGCAGCCCGCGGTTGCCGATGTAGTTGCTCGTGAGGTCGATCTCGAGGACGCTGTCGAAGGTGCTGTGGCTCTGGAAGAACTCCACCAACTCGGGGTTTGGCGTCTTCACACCCTGCTGCTTGCACGCCTGCAAGAACATGGACACGGGGGTGTCCTCCGCCGACATGGTGGCAGTGAGTGCGCGTGAGAAGCAAGGGGAGGGGAGGGGAGGGAGGGATGGGAGGGAGTTCACGGTGCCGGACAGAGACTCTGCTTGAACACGTTCTATCGCCGTCTCTCGCACAGACACAGACGCAGAGTAGTTCGCTTACTTCGAGAGACAGGGGAGAGGAAGAGGGAGAGGAAGACGGGGACGGTGGCGCCTGATCTGGAGAGACGGAGTAGGTCAGCTACGTATGTGTATGTGTATGTGTGAGTGTGTGTGTGTGTGTGACCACAGCGGAGAGGATGAACCGTGTTGATGCAGGAAGAGAAGGAGGAGGAGACAGAGAAGTCATGTGTGTGTGTGTGGTGGGAAGGAGAGCGAGAGAGAGAGGAAAAGGGGGGAGTGTGCACGTACGTCACTTCACATCTTCGGTTGTCTCCGTAGCAGAGGGAGAGAGAGAGGGAGGGGGGAGGCGTGTTGTGTGTGGTGGACAAGGGCGGTGGTAGTGGTGGGCCACGCTGCGGCGTGCGGCTCAGCGACAGACGAGGTCCGCGCCGGTCCCCCATCCACCCGACACGCGACTCAGTAGTGGAAGCACGAACGGTCGTAGACGTACGCGCCGCGTTCGTCCGTGGTGAACCAGCGGCGGTCGCACACGATGCCGGCGCGACGGGTCGCAGCGGAGCGACGCTGCCCGGTCCTCGCCGCCTCGAGAGCCACAGCATCCAACACCAACGTGGACGCGTACCGCGCCGTCGGCGCCGCGTTGCCGCTGCCCGCACCGCTCGCCTCTGCCTGCGTCTCCGTCGTGGGGGACGCGTGTCCACCGTCGCCGCCGCTGAGCTGCTCTCGCCGCGTCCTGCGCCGCGGCGACGTCGATGTCGCGGTGCCGCCGCCGCCTCTTCCTGACGCGCTGCCTTCGTCGCCGAGGTCGACATCGCACGCCGCGGCGGGCTGGTAAAAGGTGAACTCGCTGTGCAGCAGCAGCATCGCCAGGTCGTCCTCGTGAAGGGGGATGTCGATGAGCCCGCGAAGCTCCGCCGCGGTGTAGCGCGTCACCGGCCGCGCCACGCGCGACGTCCGCCGCGGCGGCGACGGCGGCACCACCGCAGCGAGCGAGCGGAGAAGCGCGCGGCGCCAGTACGAGAGCAGCAGCGACTGTCCGTGTGGGGAGAGAGGGCGGCTGATGGCGCCGCCGGACGTCCCGCAGAGCTCGCATCCGCACTGGCGCTGCCGCTGGCGCGTCATCCAGTAGGCCACGTCAAGCAGGAAGCTACCACACCGCAGCCGCTGGAACATGGGCAGCACGGCGATGCAGGAGAGCGTGTGGTCGGGGTGGTGCTTGAGGCGACTGAAGAAGCCCAACACCGCGTCGCCGTCCCAGTCCTCGGCGTCGAAGGTGGCGGCGGCCTCGCGGAAGGCCGCGTCCGACAGCGGTGCCGGCTCAGCAGCGGCGGCGGCGACGCAGGGCAGCGACCCGCGTGGGAGTGTGGCGACGGCGTACTCGTAGAGGTCCACGTCGTTGGACAGAAGCTTGCTCTCGATCAGCTGCTTCCCCAGCAGCGCCAGGCACCGGCCGTAGTGGAGATGCTTCGCGCCGTCCACGAGGTACACCTTCACGCCGGTGCCCGTGTCGTGGTAGACGCAGGGGCCGGGAGGGCGACGCAGGCGGCAGTAGCGGCCCACCAGGTGGACGTGATGCTGCTCCCGAGTGAAGAAGGGCGAGAGGCAGCGGTGGCACACGTAGGCGGAGTGGCAGACGTCGTCCTCCGGCAGGGACGGGTACTGCAGGGCGGCGTAGGGCGCCGCGAACCACGGCTGGTAGGCGTAGCACAGGTAGACCACCTCACACACGGCCGTGTCGCGCTCCGCCGCGGCCACCCAGTCCGCAGGCACATCACGCGACGCAGTCTCTGACGGCGCCAGCGGCAGCGGGGTCAGGGATGCTGCGTCGTACCACCCGTCGTAGCGGTAGTGGTAGCCGCCGCTCGAGACGTAGCCGTTGCTCACGAGGCGCAGCTCGCTGCAGCTGTGCATCGTGCCGCTGCCGATGGAGCCGAAGGGGGCGCCGCTCCACGACGGCGCACTCGCCAGGCGACGCTGCCGTGCCAGCTCCGCGCCCACCTCGACGTGCGTGCAGCGGATGTAGTAGAGGCGCCTCGACGGCTGCTCGGCGTGCCGGCGCGTGCACACCACCACCCCCGTCACCGTGACCTGCCCATCGCACGGGACGCCAACTGCGGCCTCCGCGGAGGGCGGGCTGGCGAGGCGCAGTGTACACCGCTGACCCACCTCCATATCAGCGAAGAGCACGCGCACGCGAGCACTTCCGTGAATGCGTGCGTACGTGAGCGTGTGTGTGTGTGTGTGTGTGTGTGTGGAGGAGGGGAGAGCGGAGGGGCAGTCCGCCGTCTCTGCGGGCGGGTGCGTGGTGCACACGCCGTGCACACCGCGATGAGGAGGAGGAGGGGGGGACAGCGGGAGGCGGAGTGGACGTCCATGTCGCCAGCGGCTCCCACAAGGAGGCGGCGCGTGAAAGGCAGGCCGATGCACACGGTGGACCGGGTGTATGTGGACGTGTGTCTGTGTACACGTCTGTGAGCGCAGAGGTGCACGACGGTGCTCCAGTGCCGCACACTTCCTCCTCGACGTGTTGTGTGCGCGTCGCGAGAGACCACGGTCGCCGCCTGCCGCGTCGTGCCGGCATCTCCTCCACGATGTGCCTCCTCCTCCTCCTCCTCACCCAACCCGGAAATTCTCCTGCTGCTCCACAGCGACGATGTCGAGTGTGTGTCTGTCTGTGTGTCTGTCTGTGTGTGTGTGTCTGTCTGTCTGTGTGTGTGTGTCTGTGTGTGTGTGTGTGTGTCTGTCTGTCTGTGTAGCTGATTGTGTACGTGTGTCCGTCTCACCGGGATCTCCTCTCTGGAGGGGAGGCGGAGGGACAGGAAGACAGGCGATGGACGTGCGACCATACCGCCTTCACTCGCCAGCTACGGGCTTCCCCGGGTGATGGGGGCTCTATGCGTTCGTGTGTGTGTTCTGATGTGTGTCTGTGTGTATCACGCTGTGGATGTGTATGTTTGTGTGTGTGCGCGCCGCGCGACAGGGAAGCGACAGCGGCGTGGGGCGAGTGCACTGGTGCAACTTACGGGCTGGCAACGGCGCCGCACCGATCGTGCAGCGCGTGCGCCAGCGTCTCGTGTCCCAGCTCCGCCGCCAACGCACTCTTGAACTGAAGCGTGCGGGTGTAGAGCGGGTGCGTGGGACCGAGGTGCCGCCGCCGTGTGTCTGCCACCGTGTCCAGCAGCTTCAGCGCCGCGGCCGCCCGCCGCCCACCCATCAGTCGGTAAACCTGCGCCACGTGCTCCACCGTCAGAGCCAGCTTCAGCTCCTCGGCGCCGCCATCGCAGTCGCAGCGCGCTGCGCCGGGGGTGCACGTGCAGCGCTCCTGCTGCGCGCGCAGGTGGACGCGTATCGCGATGGAGCGCTGCCACACCTCGAGCGCCGCCACAAAGTTGGCCGCGTCGTAATAACAGACGCCGAGCGTGTGCAGCACGTCAGCCAGCAGGCGGCGCGGCAGGCCTACGGTGTGCGCGAGTCGCTCTTGCGCCTCCGCCAGCAGTGCCACGACACGCGCGCCGTCTTCGCGGCCAGACGTGCACGGCGGAGTGCGGTGCAACTGCTCGAGACGCAGCACTGCGCGATTGTACGCCACCGCCGCCAGTCCCTCGTCCAACTCATCGCCGCTGCCGGCCACGGATGGGGCAGCGAGGTGCTCACGCCAGTACCCATCGCACGTCACGAGAAGCCGCTCCGCCTCCGCATCGTCCTGCACCGCCGTGTAGACGCAGGAGAGGAGGAGGAGGAGGTTGCCGAGGAGACGGTGGCGCTGCCGCGGGTCGGACGGCGGCATCGGCGGACGTGCGACAACCTCGGTGTTGCTGTCGGCGTCGCTGCGGCTGCTGCCGCCGCCGCGCTGGCGATGAAGGCCGCGCGACGTGCCGGAGGAGAGACTCAGCAGAGCTTCCTCCGCCACATCGCGGGAGTGGTGAAGGTCACCGGCGCGGTACAGTCGCACGGCGTCGATGTAGAGCGCCGCGGCGAGACGGGGGGGACCATGAGTCGCTGCCGCTGCTCCTCCGCCCTCGCGTCGACGCTCCGTATCGGAGATGGATGCCTCTCTGGTCATGTTCGACTCCGCTTCGCCAGGGACGGAGTGGGGGGGGACGACAGCGTTGGGTGGGAAGGTGCGCACCACGTCGCTGTGAACTCGATACGATGATGTAATGCCGCCCGGCCTTCCCCTCCTCCTCACCCACGCAGACAGACGGACACACCTACACACACACACACACACATACAGTGTGAGAGAGAGAGAGACAACCACTTCCCACAGCCCCTTTGCGCCGTCGCGTGATGGGACGAGCTGCGGCTGTGGAGAGTGAGGTAGTAAAAGATGTCACGCCTGTGCGGCTGTGCGTCGTGGTGTGATGGCAAGAGACGGCAGAGGTGACGAGGCGGGGGGCGAAGTTGGAGGCGCGCGCAGGGACACACCACCAGTGCGGTGGAGGGAGTGGAGGGGGACACGGCCGCTGCGCAGTGGTGCAACACAGACACCGACTCACGTTGAGCATGCCGTGGCCTGCGAACACGGTTTCCCCTCGTCTCTGTGTGTGTGTGTGTGTGTGTGTTGAGTGGCAGATGATGGAGCTCACGTTCCAGAGGCACACCATGGTAGGCACCCTGCGTGCAACTCTTTTGCTTTTCTTTTTTTTACAAAATATATATGTTGGTGTGTGTGTGTAGCGTAACTCTCTCCCTTCCTCCCTCATCCTCTTCAGCGACTCGTCACAGTCCGCAGGCGCACAGGCACACGTGCTGACTCGCTTTAAGTTGTTCCCTCGTCGTGCTCTCAAGCGATGCGGCGTGTCTGCTGATCGGCGGTGGGTTCTGCAGCCGCACCTGTGCGGGTGCGATACAGCGAGGAGAGGAGGGAGTGGGGCTCGGCGTCCCAGCCGACTGCACACAGGCACACAGACGAAGATGCGGAGAGGACGACTGTGTAAGGACATCTACGAGGAAGGTTGAGGTAATGCAGCTCAGGTGTCTCACAGAGAGGAGAAGCACACAGAGAGAGTCACAAGCGTGTGTGTGTGTATGTGTGTGTGCAGACGGGAGAAGAGCGGCACCGGCACATCGCAAGGTTGCTGGGCCGCCGCTCACGCGGCGCAACACCGCCACGTAAGCGCACAAGAGATAGAGACAGAAGGAGAAAGGAAGAGTGTGGAGCAGAGGCGCACGCGCATCCAGCCGACCACACATTTGTCCACCACTCACGAGACCTGTCTGCGTGTGTGTGTGTGTGTGTATCTCCTCTGCAGCACACACACACACAAACACACACGCAGACACACACGCGCGCACACACAGACACACGCAGACGCACAACGATGAACGAACAGACACAGGAAAAAAAAAGGGGGTGAGACAACGGAAGAGCGGATCAGCAATGGAACGTGAGAGTGCGACGTCAGCGTCGCACGGCCAACAACAACACACACGTACTCTTCAGCGGACGCGTGCGTACTGTAATGTCAGTGAGGAGGTGACTGTTGTGCGCAGGAGGGAGAGAGAGGGCATGTCGACAGAAGTGAGCTACGTCGCTCATCAGACGTGCCCCTCTTCTCCCACACCTCACAGACACAGACGCGCACACACAAGCGCACACACTCTCTCAAACACACACACACATGCACTGTTGGCGAACACGGAAAAACAAAAGAGGAGCTAAACAAATCAAGGTCGAGGTCGAGTGGAAAGAGAAGTAGTGGCGGAGAGACAGTGATAGCTTTGCGCTCGCATGCACAGGCATGTGCGTGTATGTGTGTGTGTGTGTGTGTGTGTGTGTGTGTGTGTGTCCACCACTGAGGAAACGTGAGGACTGACACACCAAAAAAAAAAAAAAAAAAGACCGACCGACGCGCCACTCACAGCCGGAGACAGCAGTCATCAGGGGCGCCATCCAAACACAAGCACCCACATACAGACACACACACACACACACACACAGCGACGCAGACGCGCGTACTCAAGAGTCATACATGCGCAACGCAGTATGTTCACTCACAACAGCGGCAAAGAGTGAGAGTGAGAGAGACAGAGCACAACACAGAAAGCACAATTTAAAAAAAAAAAAAAAAAGAAGAGAAACACTGACAGAGACGAAGAGGGGGGAAAAGTGGAGTTGCAGTGCAGTGATGATGTGTGTATCCGTGTGTACACACATGTGTGTGTGTATACACCAGTGGGTCTGTACCCCTTCCCCTGCTGCCCACGAGTATCATCGTCACCACACAGCTACCAGTGCAGGCGCCGGTCTGGCCAGAGTGCCTCGAGTGCACGCAAAGAGAGGCGCGGACACGGTAGAGAGGGGGGAGAGAGGCGTGGCGCACAAGGCTATCGAGCGGCACTGGCGAAGAGCCTGTGCACAGACCATCACACACAGACACTAACACACATACACACACGTCCACGCGCAAATACGCCGACACGGAGGCACAGACAGAGACATAGGCAGACAGACAGACAGAAGAGCAGACACACACACACACACACACGCGCAGGCACAGAGAGAACAAGAAAGAAAGAAAGTCGCATGCGTTCCCTCGAGTGTGATGGACAGCGACGAGAGGTGACTTGGTCGCGACAGAGCGCACCGACGTCACGCTCTGGGGACGAGAGAGAGAGAGAGACGCAGCGGGAGTGGGGAGGAGGGGAGAGGAGGAGAGGGTGATACAGCAGTGGAGCAGGAAAGTGCGATGAAGAAAAGAACAAGACAATTGTGTGTGTGTGTTGCGAAGAGAGGTGTGGAAGACCCAGCAGTTTCTGTTTTGTTCTACAACACGGTGCTTTCACTTAAGAGCTCAACACACACATACACACATACACACACACACAAACAGACACACACACAAACACACATACTCAGACCCACACATGCACGGACACACACACACACACACACACACACACAAGCACACACACATACACACACGCACACACACACCGCGAGACCAAAAAAGAAAAAGCAGGGAACGAGGCACAAGACACACACACACACACGCACGCACACTGCGGCGTCACAAACACAAAAGACAGAGAGAGATGGAACGCGCACGCGCGCGCCTGTGCGGATAGAAGCGAGGGAGCAGCTGCCCGCGCGGAGGAACCCGCCCACATCCCTGGCAGCCACTCCCGGTGGAGAGGACGAAGGGAAGTGCCTACGCAGAGCGCACACCGAGCAGTAGTGTTCCTGTGTCTGAGAGAGAGATAGTATGTGTGTGTGTGTGTCTGTGTGCACGTCAGAGTGAGAGAGAAGAAGAAGAAGTCGTGAAGGATGATGCTGAAGTCCCGGCGGAGGCGAGGCGCAGATCCTTAGCGGGGCGGGGCGGTGGGATACAACAAAGTAGAAAAGCATGATAGAGAGAAGAGAGACAAAAATACAAATAAAAGAGAGAGACACACAAATGCGCCACACACCGACCAACACACAACACACAACACACAACACACACACATATACGAGCGCGCTGAAGCCAGTGCTGTGTGTGTGTGTGTGTGTACACAATGTGTGGAAGGGGAGGTCACACGAGGTGAGACGATGTGGTGCGTGCTCGATAGTGCGACGGGGTTCACGGCAGCCGACGACGGTCTCTGTTCACAGTACACACACACACATACACACACACGCACACACACGACATCGGGCCGGCGTCTCATATCTACACGATGTGCCTCCTCCTCCTCTTCCTCCTCTCGCACAACGGCGCCGGTGATGATTACGTGGGCAGACGGCCCACCGCGCTCAGCGCCTCCACGTACTCGTCATGCGGGACGACCCACACCGCAAAACCGCCCTCAGCAGAGAAGTTGGTGCACGAGCCAGGCAACTGCCCCTTGCGCACGAGCACCGCGATGTGCTGGTACCCCGCCAAGCCCTCCGCGGTGGAGGTCTCGTAGTAGTGCACCACGTCCAGCCCAGGGCCCGGCTGCTCCGCGCACGTCTGCCCGTTGGACTTGGGCCGCATGTCCTCCACGTTGGAGTAGGAGCCGCTGGCACTGCTGCTGGTGCGGTGCGGCGGTGCCGCGCTCCCCGGCGCGGCGGCAGCAGCGGCGGCTCTGTTGCGCCGTGTCTGGCGGCGGAGGCTGGCGAAGTCGATGTTGTTGTAGCTCATCACCTTCTTCTCCGGCTCCGCGGCGCGCTCGCGCAGCTCCACGCAGCTCGCCTGCCACGGCGATTCGTGGAGCAGCTCGTTGTTCACGATGCGCTCGCTCCCGCCGTAGCCGAGCGGCGTCGGCGGCAGACTTGTCGCCTCTCGCGAGCGCGTCACGGTCTCGTAGAAGCGCTTGAACTCCTTCACGCGTGCCTCACTCGGGGTGGGCACCGGCGGCATCGTGCGGGGGCGCACAGTGTAATAGGCGCCGCTGCTGTTCTGCCGCTTCGACGTGTACCCGAGATGCAGCGCTGATGCGACGGCCGCGCCGACGACGGAGCGCCGCGCCACCGTGAGCTGCAGCATCGCGGAGAGAGAGAGAGGTTGCGGGGTCGGTAGGTGTGAAAGGGGGGGAGAGAGGGGCGTGCCGCGCACAACCACCACACCGGACCCACGCCGTGGGACAGCAGAGGGCCGATGTGTTGGAGGAGAGGAGGGGGTGCGCTGCGTGCGGACGATGGCGCGTCAGCCAGGGAGAGCACAAATGTGCACGGTACGGTGAGGGTGGGGTGGGGTGACAGGCAGCGGACAAGAATGTGGCACGAGGCAGCGGGTCTGATGAGGCGTCACTAGAGTTGGTGTGTGTGTGTGTGTGTCGGTGTGTGTCTGTGTGTCTGTCTGAGTAGAGACGTGAGAAGAGTGAGCGAGCGAAGATGCAGCGCGCACGACCAGCCGCTGGAGAGAGAGACAGAGGAGGAAGACGACGAGGGGCGAAGCAGCGGTGACACGCAACCAAACCAGCAAACCAGTGAGAGTGGGGGAGAGAGAGAGCAGGAGATACGGCGAGAGTGAAGGAGCAGACAACAGCAATGATGACCTGTGCACCTGCATATACATGTGTCAAGCCCAGGAGCAGCCGTCACAGGAATGCGACAAGGTGGACGCGTGGAGGAGAGACGGGGGGGACGCAGACGTGTGAGAGGCGAACCTAGAGGACTCCCCGCACTCATCAACCGGCGCATCACCGCATCCCTTACACACGCACACAGTCTCCACTCCACCGGTACAGGAAAGAGAAGCAGGAGAAGCCTGCCGCCGTCACATGGGGGCATGTGTATGTGTAAGTACATATTTATGTGTGTGTGTGTGTGGGGGGGGGGAGAGAAAGGGGGGATGGTGCTCTCAAGGAAACGCCGTGTGTGACGGCAAGAGACGGCGGTCTGTGCGAGTATGTGTGCGCACGTGTGTATGAATGCGCGTACCTGCGGAGTGCGAGTGCAGCCAGCGGTCGACGGTGCTGCAGTACGAACTCACGAGTCGAAACCACCGAAAGATGTTCTCATCAACGTGCACACCGCACCGTGGCCAGAGGAAATGCAGTAGTGCTACCGCGCACAAGGTCTGCGCACACACACTCGTACACACACGTATGTGTGTATCTATGTGTGTGTGTGTGTATGCGTGTGTAGCTGCATGATGCAACGAGTGTGCGCAGCAACACAGGTCCGCGTTGCGCAAGCTGATAAGTCAACAGAGTTGCATCACACGTCAGACACACAAACACACACACACACACGCCTACACGTCCGCCTCACATGCGGACGCCTACAAAATGGACACGCACGCACACCGCTACCCACACCTGTTTGCAGAGGGGGGGGTGGAGAGAGAGAGATAGACACACATGGACACACACATGCACACACACACACACACAGACACACACAGACACACACAGACACACACACAGACACACATGCACACACACGCACACACACACGGAAAGAAAGAAAGGACAGGAAGGGATGACGCTCTTTGTGTGGGGGGAGACGGAGAGAAGGGAAGAGAGAGAGAGGAAGGGGCGCAGACAGACAGACAGAGACAAGAGAGACAGCGATGATGAGCGAGTGAACCACGAAGGATAACAATGATGAAGATGATGATGATGACGGCAATGCACCGCTACGGTGGGGAGGGAGGGAGGGAGGGAGGGGCGCCAACACTGCGTGCATAAACACACCGGCGGCATGAATGATTTATGGAGAGACACGCACCGACCCACACACACACGTTTACACACACACACACACACACACACACACAACAGGACGGCTTCGAGAGATGCAGCAAGCCACAAACACTGTGCGCACGTGTGCACGTGTGTGTCTGTGCGTGTGTGTGCACGTGTGTGTGTGTGTGTCTGTGTGTGTGTGTGTGTGTGTGTGTGTTTTGGGGGGAGAGAGAGGATTGTCGGTGCAGTGTGCAGAGACCGCTCGCTGTGCTACTCTGCCGACGCGGAGTGAATGTACTCCGTCATGCCTCTGCGGTACGAGCTCAGCAGGTGGTCGCGCAGCTCAATGCGCATGTCAGTGCGATCCGACAGCAGCGCGATGGCGGTGGCCGGGTCGTCCGTGCACAGGTACCGCCCACGCGGGTGCCACAGGAAGTGGAAGAAGCCGAACGGGTCCAGCCTCTGCCGCTGCCGGTGCTGCGGGCTGGAGAAGCGCTCGAAGTCAGCGTCGCGTGCGTTCGTCACCACCGCCGCCGCCCCCTCCTCCCCTTCGTGCTCGTCTTGCAGCCGAACGACGTTGTTGTCGAAGGGCTCGCGGCTGCACTCGAAGAGATCACCGTGCGCCGTCGCGTTCACTCGAACGGCGGCGTCCGCCGGTGACGCGGCGCGCCTCGCCGCACCCTTGGAGGGCGTGAACTTGCTCTCGTTCGCCATTGCTCTAGAGCGCTGCCGCATCTTGCGCGCGAAGCCGGTGAGGGAGAAGCCGTCCCCCTCCTCTCCCGCTGCCACAGCGCCGTTTGCGACCGCGGCGCTGCTCGCCGTCGCGTCCTCGGGCTCCTCGTGTGAGGCCGTCCACACCACCACACACTCGCGAACCTCCGTGGCGGATGCTTTGGTGTTGCGGTGCCCCACAATCGACACGCAGCTGGTCGTGTTGCCGGACGTCAGCAGCGCGTCCACGTAGCCGAGCCGAGGCACCATGTCGCTCGAGTGCACAAAGTGCTGGTAGTGTCGCGTAAGACCGCTCTTGGACAAGAAGTCGGAGAGAGCGCGGCTGCCGATGAGCGGGGCGCCGTACGTGACGCACAGCAGCGCGTCACGCGTCGCTGGCGGGCTCTCCAGCAGCAAGCACGTTGTGAGCCACGAGGCGACGGCGCCGCCGATGCCGTGACCGCACAGAACCACCTCGTCGCCGCTCTTCACGATGCGCAGCACTATGTCCTGCACGCGCTGCATCATGTTGTCCTCCTTCGTGAACTCCAGCAGGCCCTCTCGCACGTCCCACGCGGCCACCTTGCTGCCGAGGCCCTCCTCGCTTGCCGCCTCCGCGCTCACCACGATCTTGCCGAGTGCCCCGCTCTTCTTCATGGAGTGGCTGCTCCACAGCTCTCTCGTCGCCATGCGGACGCTCAGCACCTGGTGCACTGCTGGCCGGCGAGCCGCGCCAGAGTTGAAGGCGATGAACTGCACTCGCCCCGGCGCGCTGTAGACGGTGAAGAGCTCCGTGGTCTGGGTGGGCCGCAGCAGACGCGCGTAGACGGGGTGGCTCGTCATGGCGAGCGAGATGCTAGGCATCGCGGACGACTCACCAGCGATGCCGCATGCCACAAGGGCGAGCAGCACCTTGCGCGAGGCGCGGGTGTCGCCGATCAGGCTGGCGAACAGGAACGCCTCCGCGCCTGACGGCAGCGCGGCGCTGAACATCTCATTCACCTCGGCACTCGTGCGCGCCGCCGCCGCCGCGTCTTCGTTCGCACGCACCGCGTCCTCCACAGCATCCGCTGTCGTGTGGGCGGCGCTGGAGTCGCCTCCAACGTGCCGTGCACCAGCGCCCTTCGTCATGGTCGTTGTGGTCGGCACGGTGACGTGGCGGGGCTCGTGCAGCGCCAGGCTCACCGTCGGCATGCTGCACTGGGAGCACGTGGCTGAGTAGGAGAGCGGGACAGTGCAGGTCGGTCGGATGCAGCGCCGCGGAGCCTCGAGCGCGCAGCCAAGGACGTACAGACCCCACCGGAACGCGTGTGGCTCCATGGCGATCGGCGGCGGTGTGTTCACTGTGGCGGGCTGCACCACCAGTGTCTTGTCCTTCCTCTTCGTTCCTTTGGACGACGCCTCCACCGCCGCGACGGTGTCGAAGCAGCTGTACCGCAGCTGCGAGACAAAGAGAAGCGTCGACGGCACGGCGCAGCGGGTGCACGTGCGCGTGACACGACCGCCGAGGAAGTCGTGAGTGCGCTCGTGGGAGCAACACTCCGTGCAGGTGGCGCGCCAGCACCGGCGACAGTGGCGGCGGTTCGACAGGGACAAGAGGAACTTATTGCAGCAGTGGCAGCGCTGGCAGTTGCACGCAACCTTCACGAGCCCGCACGTGACGCAGCGCCCATCCTTGCCGCCTTCGTAGCAGGAGCCGTACCGCCCAGTGGCAGTGCTGGAGCCCCGACGTGCGGTCGCGGCGGCGTGCGTCAGCGTCGTTGACTCGGACGCCATCGAGCTGCTCTCGCCGTGCGCCGTCGTCGTCGTCACGTCGACCACCTCGTTGAAGCAGATGCTGCCGCCGTCGCTGCTGCTGTCCGCGCCCGCCTCGCTCCTCGCGGACACCACGGTCGGCGCCTTCGCCCCTGTCGTGGCATCGGCGCCGTCGCTGCGGCGACGGGCGGTGGTGGTGGTGGTGTTGGTCGTGGTCGTGGTCGTGGAGGGGCTCGATGCACCGCTGATGTGCTTCTTGAAGAACTTCTTCATGGCGACCGCGTGCGTGTACGCGTGTGTGTGTGTACTTGGTAACCAGCAGCAGCAGGGAGAGGAAGTGAGAAGGAAGTGGGAAGGAGGAGGAGAGACAAAGAGAGAGAAGGAGGAGGAGGAGGAGGAGCGGCGGGTCTACGCGGGTGGAGCCACAGAAAGAAGAAACCAACAAGAAACACAAACACAGAGTTACACAACAGCAACGACAATGAAACAAAAAAAAAAGAGAGAGAGCACACAGAAGAGAGGGGAGGAAGAGGAAGAACACAGACAAACGCACGAGAAGAACAACAAAAAAAAAAAGAGCAGAAAAAAAAAAAACTGAAAAGAAGAAGAAGAAGAAAAGTGTGAGGCAGTGGTGTGTGCGAGTGTGTGTGTGTGTGTGTGTGGGTGTGTTGTGTGTGTATATGGGCGCGGTACCACCTCGGTGGATCGGGTGTGGTGTGTGATAGCTGCTCTACGAGAGAGGGGGGGCAGCAGCACAAGAGGACCGGCGAGGCAAGGGCCAGACACACACAGACAGACGCGCACCAAGCCGCGCGTAGCGAGAGAAAGAGAAAGAGAGGGGAAGAGATGTGCTTCAGCTGTACCCACAACACACACACACGCGTGTGTGTGTGTGTATGACGAGTGAGGGCGGCTGGTATCACACGCGCGCACGCGTTAGGAGATAACGGTGTCAACGACGAGCAAGAAGCAAAAGAGAGAGAGTGCGAGCGGACGGATGTGCAAGATGGGGAGAGAGAAGGAAGAAGGGGAGACGGAGGAGTCAGCGAAGACTCGGGAGAGGAGATACAGGAGACGTGTGTGTGTGTGTGTGTGTGTGGAAGTGAATGGAGTGAACGGGTGGAGTGAGTGAGTGAGAAGATAGCAAGCGAAGCTACGGACACACAGAAGAACAACACACCCGACACGAGCAAGACAGAAAAAAAAATGGCACAGACGTCGTCGCACGGCGCAGTGGAGGACACGAACGTGTAAGTTGTGTGTGATCGCGTGTGATTGTGTGTGATTGTGTGTGACTGTGTGTGTGTGTGTGGTAAGCGTCGCAAAGAGAGTGAGGTGGACGGAGTGAGGGCTGGAGAGAGAGAGAGCAACTCGAGAGAGAGAGACTACAGGTGCTTACTGAAAGAGTGATGTGTTGAATAGAGGGGGGAGATGGCGAGAGTACGTGTGTGTGTGTGTGTGTGTGTGTGAAGGTGTGTGCAGGCGGAGCAGGAGCAGGAGTGAGTCGTTGGAGGTCACCGTCGCGCGGCGGCTGTTTGGCACACGGCCAACTCTGGTGTTTTTTGGGGTCATGACGCACTGATACGCGGGAGCGCAGACAACAAGCATCAACTGCGTCTGGTTCTCTGTGTGGATGTGTGTTACCGGCTTGTTGTTGCGAGTGCCTCCAACTGGACAGGTCCTGGAATGGAGCCCCACCCACCTCCCACCACGCCACACAAACATGGGTAACCCCCTGTAAAGAGAGGGGAGGGGGAGTGTTCTTGGGTGCATCGAAAGACTGAATGCGTGACGAACGACCTTCACTCGCCTCTTCGTCCTCCTCCTCCTGACGTGTCTCCTCCGCTGCCGTGTCTGAGATCGCAGCACACTTCTGAGTAGTGCGGCAGTAGAGACTCCAGGCGAGGGTCGATGCAAGGAGCAACGCGGGTTCATCTCCGGATTGGTTTTTCAGTTGTTGTCGTCGTCGTCAGCGAACAAGTCGACAACGCTCGACGCATCAGGCCAGCACACCTCCAACGAAGATGTCCTTCAGCACCCCCCCCCCCACACACACACACCTCCTTTTTTTTTTTTTTTTTGGCCTGTGAAGCACAGCATCGAGACAGCATCGAGACAGGAGGAGGAGGAGGAGGGGAGGGATCAGGTCTGTGGTGCGGTGGCGGTGCAGTGGCACCGTCGGCTACGTCTCGTGGCGGCGGTGGAGGTGCGTCAGGATGCCGCGGTTGTACGCCTCGACAGAGTGGTCGCTGATGTGAGAGGCCGCACCGCAGCCGTGCTTCAGGATACCGAAGGCCGTCTCCGAGTCGGTCGTGGTCACGTACCCGTACGCGCCGTACTCCACAAAATGATACCGACCGAAGCAGGTGAAGCGACGGTGGAGGCGGCGCGTCGCGGTGGGCACCACCACATCGGCAGGGGCGGCGTCGTTACACTCCACACGCACACGGCAGCGGTGCAGCACCGTCTCCACGTCAGCGTCGAGCTGCGCCACCGCCGCGCGGGACGACCGCTGGCTGTCATCGTCGTCCTCATCGTCCTCCAGCGCATCAGCGGCGTACCGGATCGTGGTGTCCACGAAGGCGGCGAGCCGCGCCTGCTCCGCCCACGACAGCGGCGAGTCGGCCGCGACCGCGTCGCCGCACTCGTCCGTCGCGCCGACTCGGCCTGCCGCAGCGGTCGGCGGCTGCTCACCAGCGCGCGAGCGGCTGAGCATCGCCGACAGCGCGCCGAGCCGTGACGGTGTGCTGGCGCTGACAGGAGTCCCCGCCGCTGTGGTCGGGACAGCTGCTGCGGCGGCGGCGGCGGCGCGCGGCGGCGGCGGCGGCAGCGGCGGCGGCGGCGGCGTACCGCTGTTGTCGCCTCCGCGCCTCCACCACGTGTGCGCTGCTCTGAAGACGGTGGAGAAGAAGTTGGTGAGCCGTGCGATCGTGTCCCACGCGAGTTCGTCTGAGCACGACAGGCGAGGCACAACATCGCTGCAGTAGACGAAGTTGTGGAATAGGTGCGCCCAGCCACAGCTGTGCACGTGGTCCGCAAGTCGATAGTTGCCCAGCAGCGGTGCACCGAGTGTCACGCACAAGAGCCGCGCCGTGTCCGCCTCCTGCGGACGGTGGCGTGGCACCAGGAGTGCAGCGCTGCGGTGCAACAGCTGCAGGCTCAGGTGCTGGGCCACCGCGCCACCGAGGGAGTGGCCACAGAGGACGAGCGTGTAGCCGCCGCTGCGGACGTCCTCCAGCAGCGAGTCCATCGGAAGCCCCACCGCCAGCGCCTCCCGCGCAATGCCCTTGTGGACGTGGTACTCCCACATCTTGCGCACGCCGCCGTGCAGGAACACGGACGCAGCCGCACCGTCGCCGCTCTCATCGGTGAGGCGCACGCCATCGTGCAGCGCCGACCACACTTCCTCCGTCGCATGCGCGAACTGCACGTCCACCCAGCGTGTCCGCCAGTTGTGCGTTCCAGGGAGGGCGATGAACTTCACGCGTCCTGGTGCCTCGAGTATGGTGAAGCGCTCCGTCGCCACCGACACGCGCAACAGCCGCGCGTACGGGATGTCGGAGAGACGCAGCGTTGTGCTCGGCGACGACTGGTACTCGTACGCGATGGCGGAGGCCACCATCGCGAGCAACACCTTCTGCGCAACGACAGCCGCCGCGACGGCGCGGAAGGCCAGGACCTCCTCGTAGCGGGGGAAGACAGAGCGGAACAGACTCTCTGCCTGCGCCGTCGTCGTGCCGTCCACCTCCAGCGCCCGTCCCTCCCGGTCGCGCGCGTCCAGTGCGTTGACCGCGTCGATGGCGGTGCCCCGCCCACCGCTGAACCGCACCACGCGCGGGACGTGCGGTTGGGTAACGACGGTGGGCATGCCACACGCGTAGCACATCAGCTGTCGTGTGAGGGTAGCGCAGGAGGGAAGAATGCAGAGACGTGGCATGGCGCCGGCGGCCTGCAGCACGTACAGCCCCCACCGCAAGCCACGCGCGCCACGCGTTGAGAGGTTTGCCAGGGCTGATGGGGTGGAGCAGCGATCACACACACTCATCTGGTGCCCCAGCATGTGCACGTAGTGTTGATGTCCCCAGCACGCAGTGCACACGGCGTGCCAGCAGCGGCGGCAGTGGTGGCGGTTGCCGCGGAAGCGATTGCGGCAGACGGTGCAGCTCGTGCACGTGCACGACTCCTTCAGTCGTCGGCACGCGGTGCACACCCGCCGGCCATGCAGCGGTGGTGGACGCACCGTGATCGGCGTCCACGCGTCGCTGCCGCCGCCAACGATGCCCCACTCGGTGTCTGCAACGAGGCGGCGCCGCCGCGTCGCCGGCACGCCGCTCGCGCCACTGCCGCCGGCGGCGTCTGCGGTGCTTGGACGCACGGCGGACCACTGCGGCTGCGTGTGCGTGTAGAAGAAACTTCGCATCTGCGCAAATTGGGGCCACTGCGGCTGCGGCACCGCCGACACCGGCAGCGAGGGAGCGGCGGCGGCGGCGGCGGTCGGCATCGACAGTGAGATGTGGGGTTGTAAGGAGGTGTAGTGCGTCGCTGCGCCGGTGGAGACGACAAGTACACAGAGAGAGAGAGAGAGAAATACAAACACAATGAAATCACGAGCAACAGAAGCAAACGTAGAAGTGAGAGAATGGAGGGGAGGCACCAATGAATGTGGTGGAGAGCAGCAGCAGCTGATAAGAAAGAGAGCGAGGTAGCACGGCCAGCACGTGAGTCGTGCACCTCTGTGAATGTGTGTCTGTGTGTGTGTGTGTGTGTGTGCTGCTTCGACGAGCGGAGCAAGAGGTCGGCGTCACTGCCCACGTGAGACACACACACACACTGGGTTAAGCGGCCTCGCTTCATCACAAAGCACCGTGTGTGAAGGCAGAAGGATAGAGAGAGGGAGAGAGAGTGGCACAGTGTGGTGGGGACTGCAGGCGCGGCAGCGTCTGAGAGTCGTCGTGAAGCATGAAGAGTCACTTACGCGTATGCGCGTTGGAACACATACACATACACATACACATACACATACACACACGCACATGCACATGCACGCGCGATGTGATGGTCTATGGAGGAGTGAGAGGGCGTGTGGAAGAGTCCGCCGTCACGCAGCTACGGCAACCCCCTTGTCGCTTGATGCAGCTACACTGCGGTCATCGCTGGAACACACACACATGCACACACATGCACATGCGTAGACAGAGAGAGAGAGATGCGCCTATGCGAGATGTGAGGCGCGGTGCGCCGACACGGTGGGGAAGTGAGCAGTACAGACATCGGGACGCCGATCAACACACATACACACACGCGCACACGCACACACACATACGCCCTTCATTCCTCACCCAGTTAGCAGCAATCGCCGTCCCGCCGTGGCGCCGCACTCTCGGCGTGGCCCACAACGCCACCCGCGCGCACATTGACGGTGCTCCTCGTCTCGACGAGCTTCGCGGCCACCGCGTGGAACACCTCCTGAACTCCATCGCCGCTGCGCGCGCTCGTCTCGCAGTACATGGCCCCCATCTCGGCTGCACACTGCTGCGCCTCTGCTGCCGTCACCTGCCGCTGCCCATCCAGGTCCTTCTTGTTTCCTACCAGAACAACAAGAGTCTCCGGTGCGTTCGTCTGCAGCTCACGAGCCCAGAGCTGCGCCTTCACGTACGTGTCGGCGGCGACAAGGTCGAAGACGACGAGCGCCGCCGCTGCGCCGCGGTAGTACATCGACGCGAGGCTCTTGAAGCGCTCCTGCCCGGCTGTGTCCCAAATATCAAAGTGCACGGCGGCGGCGTCGCCGTCCACGTTGCACGTGTAGCGGAAGAAAGAGGCGCCGACGGTGCTGCTGATGCTCTCGCTGAACGCATTCTTCATGAGCCGCTGCACGACGGACGACTTCCCAACGCCGCTCTCGCCGAGCAGCACAAGTTTGAACTTCCGCGCTGCTGCTGCTGCTGCCGCCGACGATGCGGAGGCCGGGGGAGAGCGGCTGGCAGTCGACATCGACATCGACGCCAGCGGTGGACGAGGTGAGTGTGAAAGAAACCACAAAAAAAAAAAAAAGTGGTGAGCCGGCGCGACGTGCGCGGCGCGGCAAACACGAGCACGAGAGGCACAGGAGGTACCGCAGCTCCGGTGGGGGGGGGGAGATAGAGAGAGAGAGACCGCTGCAGAAACGGTGTGTGTGTGTGTCTGTGTGTGTGTGTGTGTGTGTGTCTGTGTGTGTGTGTTTAAGGCTACGCAAGCGCGCCAAAGCAGCTGTGCTGTGTGTTGTGCACCAGCGCATCAGGGAGGAGTGAGGGAGGGAGAGAGAGTGTGAACAAGTGGAGGGGGGACAAGAGACGAAGAGGACAAATGAAAATGTCGCAGAAATAAATAAAAACAGATGTATCGCGTGTGCATGCACTCACGCGTCACCTCCTCAGCATGTGTGGTGCCACACCGGTCGCGCGAGCGGGTAGACGTGCGCCACGGCGGCGGCGGCGGCGGCAGCGGAGAGCGATCGTGTCCACGTGCGATGTCACCACAGCCGCCGACGCCGCCCTTCGCCAAGCCGTCGCTCGCTCTCGCTCTCTCCAGCCACGCTGTCGTGTGCAGTGGAGCGGGTGTCCGCACACCTGCTAGCAGACGGGAGAGCACACACACACACACACACACACGTGTGTCTGTCTGTGTGTGTATAGATGGATGAATGGAGCAGGTACACAAGCAGCGGTGGAAGAGCAGAGTTGCCACGCCGGCGGTGGTCGTGGTCGTCTCAAGCACCGCCACGTCGCACAACTCGTCACAGGGGATGCGGACAGAGACAGAGAGAGAAGAGAAGAGGAGGGGGTGCGTGAGCGCACCTCGTACGTGTGTCCGGCAGACCGCCGCCTCGCAGCGTCTCTCTCTCTCTCTCTCCTGCGGGGGGAGGAGAGCAGTGGGAGAGCAGTGGGAGAGCAGTGGGAGGCGGTACCCACCACCGCTGCTGCTAGACCGACCCCTATCCGCCGCGTGGGGATCCGAAGAGCCGGCACAGCGGCCTCGTTGCCGTGCCGGCGGCGTGGCTGTGGTGGTAGTGCGTACCGCCGACGAGGCTCTGTGGCGGCTGCCGCGCCGCTGCCGCCCGCGAGTTGCACCAGTCCCCTGAGCCGGACACGGACAAGCCGCCGCTGCTGCTCGGTGCTCGCGTGGACGCCAGAGAAGCGGGGTGCGACGGCGGTGGAGCCGTGTGAGGGTGAACAGTGAGCGCGGGTGGTGGTGGTGGTGGTGCGCCCGCCGCGGACGCCACGGGGGCCTCGATGCGCCACTGCGACTGCAGGGCCGCTGCGTCGGAGCGGTGGCGCTTCGAGATGACTGAGCTCGCCGACCACCCCAGAGGGGGGGCTGCCGCCGGGGACAGCGCAGGTGCACCGCCGCCGTCGTGGCCGCGCGACGAGTGGTGGTGCTGCGGTTCACCGCGCGCGGTGGAGGCAGACGGCGATGACTGCATCGAGGCAGGCGCCGTGCACTGCCAGTGCGCGGCGTGCGGGGAGCCGTGCGGGGCGTGGCGTACCGTGGACGGCAGTGCGAGCAGCTGCGTAGACGGCGTCTGCCAGCCCTCCGCAGTCGTGGCGACTGGGTTGTGCCCGCACCCGCTGTCGGGGTGTGCAGCAACAACACCGCCCCCCATCTGTGCGACCATGCTTGGCTGCATCTGCAGGAAGGTGAGGTGCGACTGCTGCGCCGGTGAGTGTGACAGCACGTGCGCCGGGGGCACGCGTGCCGCGGCCGCGGACGCGGCGGAGGCGCGGGCGAGCTCCTCGCGCAGACGCCCCAGTTCCGTTTCCAAGGCCTGCGCACGGGACACAGCCGCCGCGCACTCGCCCTGCTCCGTCTGTCGCTGCTTGTGCATCTCTGCGTACTGCGCCTGCACCTGCGCCAGCGCTCGGCGCATGAGTGCGACGACGTCGGTGTAGTGCC
This sequence comes from Novymonas esmeraldas, assembly GCA_019188245.1. Classification (NCBI taxonomy): domain Eukaryota; phylum Euglenozoa; class Kinetoplastea; order Trypanosomatida; family Trypanosomatidae; genus Novymonas; species Novymonas esmeraldas. Next base: position 37,193 of record JAECZO010000121.1, on the reverse strand, counting down.
GCATCTGCGCGACGATCACTTGCTCTGCCGCCGCAAGCGCCGTGGCGCCATCCTGCAGCACCGGCTGTATGTTGGGGTGGTTGAGCTGGATGAGCTGGTAGAGCTGCCTGCACACGGGACACGGCGCTGCGGTGGGGAGGCGGGCGGTGCAGCGGGAGCAGAAGTAGTGGCGGCAGGAGGAGAAGCTACCTCCGCGGTCGCAGTCGTTGAAGCACAGGACACATATCGGTTGGAAGGGCATACGAGCTGATGGGGACACTGTCGATGTCCGCGAGAGTGTGTTCTTGCGGGGGGAGGATGGAGAGAAGAGAGCAGCAGCGGCGGCGGCGGCGGCGGCGGCGGCGGCAGCTCCCCCTCTCTCCGTGTTCCACACACCGCCGCCGTCGCTGTCGCCGTCGCCGTCAGGATGTATGATGATGATCGCCGCGTTGGGTCTGCGCTACTCTGACACGCCCCTTGCGCACCCGCCTCGCACGTGCGTGTCTGCCGGATCGGCGCCGCGTGAGCAGAGCTCCGCGACGGACAAAGACGGTGGAGAAGGTGAGCCGCGGCGATCGTCTCCTCAGGGGGCCGGCTGGCTGGCTGGCTGGCTGGACGTGCACACGTAGCGCTGCCTCCGCACCACCTCCGCCCTTCGATGCAGAGGACAGAGGAGGGGAGGGGAAGGAGAGAAGCAGCGGCGTACCGGCTGCGCAGGAAAGAAGGGAGAGAGAGAGGGGAGAGAGGGGAGAGGTGCTGCAGAGTCAAAGTCGTCCCAGCACGGTGAGCCGGGAGCCGGAGAGCGCCGCATCAAATGAAAACGTCTCTCTCTGTCCGTCTGTGTGTGTCTCTCTCTGTCCGTCTGTGTGTGGCGCTGACGGTCACGGCGACAGCACCGCGACCTCGAGGATGAGACGGCTGGCGTGTCGTCCGCTCATCATCACCTCCACCACCATCCATCCCCCGATGCAGGCAACAGCGACAACAAGAAAGGAAAGATGAGGAGTGAGAGGTTCTGGGTGCGTTGGTTTGTGTGTGCGTGTGTGTCTGTCCGTGTCAGCCTCCCGCATTCCAATGATGTCAGCTCCAACGAGCCCTTCTTCACTCGAAGACACGTGAGCGGCGCGGCCCGGACCCGATTCAAAGGCCGTCGCCGATAGACAGACGGTGATGTGGCGGTGCTGCTGGTGCTGCTGCTGCTGACAGGGAGGGGTGAGGGAGAGGACGCAGGACCTGCACACCCATCCGCTCACCCCCACGGGGCAGAAGAAGGGGGAGGGGAGCGAAGGAGGGAGACAGGCACACGCGCTGTGTGAAGGCACGAGTGCAAGCAGGGAGAGAGAAACACAAAAAAAAAAAAGAATGTGTGCTTTAGTACATCAAAGTGAACAACAAGTAAGTGAGTGAGTGAGTGAGTGAGTGAGGAGAAGGAGTGCATGCGTGGGGATACAGTTGTGTGTGTGTCTGTGTGCGAGTCACACTCGCACTTCCTTCCTCCCCCCTCAGCCTCCCTCTCCTCTCCTCACCTCAACCCGCCCTCACGGCGGCTGCCTGCTGCGCCGCCGCCGCCGCCGCCTGCTGCGCCGCTGCCTGTCGCTGCTGTTCTTGGTGTTGGAGGATGATGCTCTGGAAGTCCTCGAGACAGTCGCAGATGACGTGGAGCTGATTGAGAACGTTGTTGTGCGGGGTCTCCACCTTGCCGCGGCCCGAGTACTCGCGCGTCCACGACACACACCGGTCGTACAGGTTTGTCGTGGCCATGCTGACGTGACTGACGGTGCGCGTCGTCGAGCTCTTCTGCTTGATCTTGCGGTCGAGGTCGTCCTGCCTTGTCTTGATGGACTTCTGCAGCGACTCGAAGGACATCTGCATCTCGTTCAGGCGGTTCTGCAGGGCGATGTTCTCGGTGCTGCGACGCTGGCGGGCGAGGTTGAGAGAGCTTCGGGTGCGCAGCAGATCCTCCTCCAGCTGCGTCTTACGGGCCTGCAAGACGCTGGTGTTGTCGCGCAGCGTCATCCAGCGCTTGATGATGTCGCGTGGCTCCTGGTACTCGTCGCCGTCGTTGCGGGAGAGCACCTCCTCCAGGAACGTTTGGTACTTCTCGATATCCTCGTAGTGCGTCTTCATCTCGTCCCGCCTCGACTCCAGCTCGTGCAGGCGCTGCGCGAGTTGGGCGATGTACGCCTCGCGCTCCCGCCGCTGCTTCTCCTCGATGGCCACCTTCTTCATCGCGCGGCTGCGCTTGATCTCGTTCTCCTGAATGAACTTGTAGTACTGCACGAGGGTGTCCTGTAGCTCCGCCCGATCGGCGGCCAGCTGCGCCTCGCCCTCCTTTACCTGTGCCATGCGCCGGTTGTACTCCTCGCGCTTCGCCTCCAACTCACGCTGCACGTCCAGCTCGGCGCGGCGCAGCTTCGTCGCCGCCGTGATACTATCCAAGGCGCTGGACATCTCCCACCCCGCCTCCACACACTCTCTGTCTCTCTGCCTCGCACACACACACACACACTCACACGAGTGCGTGTCCGCTTCAGATAGGGACGAAGACGGGGAGCAAGACGGGAGGGCAGCGCACAACAGTGTAGCCGCCTCAGCAAGGCCACAGACGCTCTCTAGCAGTGATTATATGTGTATGTATGTATGTATGTGTGTGTGTGTGATACGAGGTCCACATGAAGGGGCAAGACAAACGGACAGACAGTGAGAGAGATATACGGAGAGACACCATCAGAGGAGCAACAGGAAGGAGAGGACACTCTGCGAATTGCTGTCGCTGTTGTGAGTCGCTCCACTTTGCGTGTTTGAACTGTGGCGGGGTGGGCGGGCGCGGCGCTCCGCAGCTTCGCTCCTCACGTACTTGTGTATGCGGCGCGTGGGGAGGGGCCATTGATGATGCCACCCTCTCCGAACACGGCATAGCATCATAGTCGTCTGTGCGTCTGTCTATCGACGCATGCGTGCGTGTATGTATGTGTCTGTGTATCTGTGTGTCTGTGTGTCGACCCATCTGTCTCTGATTGGACATGACTCGCGGTGAGGTGCGCCCATACAGGCACACACACACACACACAGAGATACACAGAGGCTGTGACTCTTCGCTCTCTCTCTCCCCTCCCCTGACTTCACCTCCACGTCGACAACGTCCGCACGAACGGCATCGCGGCGAGTGCCCAAGCGACGGCGAGTGCGACTGCCCGCGCTGACATCCCGTCCCCCCCCCCCCACACACACACACATCCCTGCGGTGTGTGCCGCTAAGCGTGGTAGGACGGGAGGATGTGAACGGTGCCGTCCGCCTCCGCGGCCGCCACCAGCGAGCCCGAGTCGCACCCGGCGAACGCCGCCATCGCCGCCGCCTCCAACGCCGCCACGCCGACCGGGATGACAGACACGGCGCCGTCGCACAGGCCGTAGTGGCACACGAGGAGGTGGCCCGTCTCCGTCTGGACCCACAGACGGCGGCGACTGCAGACGAAGCGCGTCACGCAGCCGCCGATGCCGCGGTGGAGGCCGGTGGAGATCATGGCGACGACCTCGATGCCAACGAAGGGGTTGACGCGGGCGACGAGGACGCCCTCGAGCGCCGCGGTGGAAAGGAAGTACACGGACGGCCCAAGACCCGTGGCGCGCGCGATGCAGCCCACCGGTGCCGGCGTGGGCACGACACGGGCGAGGAGAGCCGCACCCGCCTCCGCCGCGGACGCACTCGACGGCGGCTGCGTGCGCACCATCGCGAGCGATGCATGCCCGCGCACGGTGCAGAGCAGGAAGTGGTCGTCGTCGTCAAAGAGCACCTCGCCGAGCCCGCCATCCACAGACGGCACGACAACCGCACCGGACGCCTGCGCCGCGAAGGGCGGCGCGTCGAGCCGCAGAAGGAAGAGACGCGTGTCCGTGGCACTGATGCAGGCGAGCATGTTGGCGTCGCGATGCGCAAAGGCGGCGGCGTCGACACGGAAGCCCTTGTGGATGCCGTAGAAGAGAGTGTGTGTCGCCGCCTTCGCCGCCGTCATCGTCGCCGCCGTCGCTGCAGCGGCGCCGCCACGCACACTCCACAGCAGCACGCCGCCACGGCACCCCACCGCGATGGTGTCGCGCGACCGCGGCTTCCATTGCAGCCAGCTCACGTCACGCTGGAAGGAGTGCGTCAGCACACACACCACTCGACCGTCAGCGACGTCGAACACAACAACACGCGCCGTCGCGTCGGCGCCGCCCTCGTCCACCGCCACCGCAAGCCACATGCAGACAGGGTGGAAGCACAGGCCGGTGACGCGCTCTGGGCAGCCGCGCTGCGACCGCATCGTCGACGGCAGTCGCCGCCGTGCGCCAAGTATGGCGGTGGGGTACACGCTGCGCAAACCGGGGAGCATGAGCGAGGCGGACTTGACGAGAGACCGGGCGACGTCGGGTAAGATGTGCGGGGCGGCGGCGCTCAGCTCGTGCAACCACGATCGTCGCACACCGCGGCGGCTGCGACTGCGTATGTCTGCCACCACTGCGAGCAAGTCCCACCACGACGCCTCGCCGTCTCCGAGAGAGTGCAGCGATGACGACGTGAGGGCGGCCGCCGCTGCCGCTGCAGCGTCGCCTCCCTCCGCGAGCGGCACGGTCGCCGCATCGGCGCTGTCCTTCGTTACATCACCGCAGGTCTCCGCGACAGAGGCAGAGCCCCACGCGACGACCTCCTCCCTCACACCGCGCAGCGGGGGGTAGACGACGCCGCCGAGCGCCGTGTAGGTCTCCTGCTCACGGCTGCCGAAGAGGCGACCCGCCTTCTCACCAACAATGTGTGTGTCTGCGATGAGAGCCTGCGGATCGTCCAAGAGCAGCTCTCGCAGAGGATCAAACATTGACGCCTTCGTGTGCGGGTGTGTGTGTGTGTGTGTGGGCAGGTGGGTGTGTGTGAGAGTGAGGGAGAGAGCGCACCACCTCTGTGTTTCCACGTTTGTGAGGTACCAGTAAGGAGGGAGAGAAGCGTGGTAGTGAGGGAAGGTGAAGCGAGAGAGAGAGAGGGAGAGAGGGAGATGTGAGAGCATGGACGCTGGTGTACGTGTACGTGTACGTGTGTGTGTGTGTGTGTGTGTGTGCTCCTTCACTGAGAGATCGACAAATGCGCAAAGAAGCGACTCCTCCGTCTGCGCTGTGCGTCACGTCTTGTGTTTTTTGCGTCTTGTGTTCTTTAACAGAGGCCCTCGCATACACACACACACACAAAGATACGTCTGTGTGTGTGTGTGCAGCTCGCCAAGTGATGTGGGTGGGCCGCCGTCGCCCTGCTCTACCGCTGCTTGTCGCCACCCTTGCCCTTGCCTTTGCCCTTGGCGCCACCACCACCGCCGCTGTTGTGGTGATGATGGTTGTTGCCGCCCTTCCCCTTGCCGCCCGCCTCCAGCTTCAGCAGCTCCGACATGGCCGCCTCGCGCTCCTTCGCTGCGATCTCCTTGGCCGCCTTGTCCGCACCTCGCTTGCCGCTCCTCTCTGCGCCACCACGCCCGCCAGCAGCAGCAGCAGCAGCAGCACCGGCACCACCGCCGGCGCCAGCGGCCGACGACGATGCCGGTGCGCCTCCGGCTGCGGCGGTGGGGTGCGCAGTAGACTCGCCTGGCACCGGCCGGTGGACCAGTCGCTTGTGGTCATCCACGTAGGAGCCGGGGTTGGGCTCGTGGAAGAAGCGCTTCATGTGGTACGCGTCTTCCTCATCCACGTAGTACTTCTCCTCGACGCCGACGCAGCGGAACCCAAGTGTGTCCTGGTAGAGGTGCAGCGCGGCATCGTTTGTCCGTCGCACGTGCAGGGAGCAGAAGTGAGCGCTGTACTCGGCGTCCATCTCCTTCATCGTCGCCCGCATCACGCGGGACGCGATGCCGAGCCTGCGGTGAGAGCGCAGCACCGCCAGAGATGTGATGTGGCCGTGGCGCTTCTCCGCCACCGCCTCGTCGTCCATCTTGCCGAGTACGTAGCCGACGGTGTTGCGGTTGTAGTCTTGCTGCACGTACAGCAGCTGCGGCCACGAGAGGAGATGGTAGTAGTAGTAGCGGAGGTTGTAGTTCTCCGGAAGGCAGCGGAGGTTGCTGTGCTGCATCTCGTACATGTCCTCCATTGTGGCGCGTCGAAGCTGCATCTTTGTTCGTAAGAGGGTGTGTGTGTATGTGTATGTGTGACTGTGAGTGTGTGAGTGTGAGTGGGGGGGTAGACGAGGGAGATGAGCGAGAGAGTGCGCGCACGCACACGTCTTCTGCTCGTGTCCAAGTGTGCGGCGGTGGGGCGCACAGCAAAACGGAGGCAGGAAACCAGGAGGAGAAAGAGAGAGAGAGTAGACGACGAGCTCAGATGATAAGTCCTACACAGTCACACACAGTCACACACAGTCACACACAGTCACACACACAGTCACACAGTCACACACACACACACACGTGTGCCACTTCGCAGAAGGAGAGAGAGAGAAAGAGGGGTGCGTGGATGCATTGCGACCTCGGTACTCTGTAACACTCTCGACCGCGCCTCCCCACACACACACACACACACACATAGGGAGTGTGTACCTGTGTGTCAATGTGAGGTGGAAGCGAACAGCGCAGCAGCGAGTGCCTGTACGTCACCGTCATCACACAACACACCAGTGCGCATGCACGTGCACGTACGCAGACAGGGTGGAAAGGCGCTGTGCTCCCCCACCCACCCCCCGCCTGCTGCCACCCGCCGTCGAGTCTTGGCACACGGGTCGGTGACACCACCTTGCGCCTCCTCCGACTCCCTCTCCAGAGCGAGAGTCCATCAGAAGCGGCGGTGTCGCTCTATGAAGGGGCGATCTGCAACAGCTGTGGCGACAGCACAAGACGCAGACCTTCTAGCGGTACTGTGGGGTGGTAGCTGCAGTTGCCGTATGCGGTGCCTCGCCACGGATCCCCGCGCAGCTCTTGGGATTTGAGAACACAGCCGTCGTCGCCGTCGTCGTCGTGCCGGTGTCGCTTGCGAGAGTGGAAGGGGCTGCGCCGCCGCGCTGCATCGGCGTCGCCAGTCGGCGCTGGTGGCCCAGCGAGGCACTCCTCGCGGCACCGCAGCAGCCGACGGTCCAGCAGAAAGTGCAGCACCGCGAGCAGCGCGCGTCCACTCACCACACCACTTGCAAGGACACGCGCCTGCAGCTCGGCGTGGTGGATGCCCGGCACGCGCAGGATGTAGCGATACACGGTGTGCACCACGAGATGCCACATGTACGTGTGCCAGCTGCCGTCCACGTGGTGAAAGATGCTGGGGTAGCGCAGCGGCACGCCCTCGCCGTCAGCGTGGTGCGGCCACATCGGCGACTGCGGTGCAGCAGCGGTGGCAGCAGCGGTGCTGAACGCCACCCGGCACGCCTCCACCGCGCGCTGCTCCTCCGCGGTGGGGGTGCCATCGGTAGGCATATCCTGCAGGTAGGGCGTGTCGCTGACGTGCAGGATGGACCTCGCGGGGTAGAGCAGCCGCGCCGTCTCCGCCTCTGCACGCGCCGCCGCAGCGCCGCCGCCGCCGCCGCCGCCGCCCGCGTCGTCGCTGTCGCCGTCGCTCTCTCTGTCGGCAGCGGCACTGGCACCAACACGCGGCGGCTCCGCCTCGTCCCGCTCTGCCGCTGAGGTGCGGCCCCGCTTGCGGCCACGGCGCGCGGACGCCGTTGCGCCACGTCCCTCCGCCGTGCCGGGCGGTGGCCGCCGCAGTCTCTCCCACGCGACGGCCTCTGCGGGCCACGCCAGCCGGGGAAGGGGCAGCTGCGTCATCACCCTCCGCACCGCGTTCGGCGGCATCGCCAGGGACGCCTGCTCCACCGACGGCTGATGCAGCACCTGCAGCGGCGGCGGCGGCGGCGACGGCGACGCCACCCCGTGCAGCAGCGAGCAGAGAGTCGCGTGCGCCGACTGCAGCGACGCACTCTCGCGCCCGCCCACCGCCGCGCAGGCAGCCGCGTCCGCCTCCTGCGCCAGCTGATGCAGCGCAGCCAAGTTCGCGCACGGGCGTGGAGCAACGCGCAGCGCGCCGAGCGGCAGCACGTATGGAGACGGTGCGAGCGACAGCTGTGGCACGCGACTGTGCAGCCGCCGCCCACGGCGGAAGGAGGGCAGCCGCTGGAGGCACGCACGTGCACGTGCGACAAGTCGCGGCGCGGCGAGCGCCGTCAAAAGAGAACGCGCGATGCTTGCGCGGTAGTGCGCCTGGTCAGAGAGCACGATCATGCGCAGCAGGTCCGTCACCACCTCGAAGATCGACTCTGCCGAAGGAGTCGCGCGCGTCCGCGTTGACGCGACGGGCCGGGCGGCTGGCAGTGGCGATGGGGCTGACGGCGACGGTGTGCCGGCTGGCACCTCGGCGGCACCGCCTGCAGCTGTCGCGGCCGATGCCGCAGCGGCCGCCTGCGGGGCGTAGACGCTCTCCACCTCCTCGCGCAGCGCCTCGGCGAAGGAGCGGCGCAGCCGCGGCGGCCCTCCCCCCTCGGCGGCGTGTGCGTGGCGAACGGCACGCAGCGTCTCTGCGAGGCCCGCCATGTGTGTCGTCGTGGTGTTCAAGAGGCGGTTGTACACAGGACCGCCCTGTCCGGCGCCAGCCAAGGCAAACTCTGACGACGTGGCCGCCGTGCCACCGCCAACGCCACCGCCAACGCCGCTGTGCCACCGCGGCAACGCCGCTGGCACGCAGTAGAGAGGATGTTGTTGCAGCTGCACACCGCGACTGCGCAGCACATGCTGCAGTACCTCCTCCACGCGCTTGAGCGGTGCGAAGTTGTGGAGGGCCGAATCGAGTGCCGCGGACACGGTGGGGCCGCCGAGGTCCACCCGCGATGTCTTGCGCTGCCAGCGGTGGCGCGCGTGCCGCCCTTCAGCGTCGCCCTCCGCACGACCACCACGACCCACCCAACCGGTGGGAGTCGCGGACGGCGGCGAAGAGGAGGAGGAGGAGGACGCGCGGCCACCGCGGCTACGGCGGCCGGCGGTGACACGCTCCGTCGCGTTGGCGGCGGCGCTGCTGCCGATGTCGCCGTCGGCGCTGCGCCGCGGCTCCCGTGTCGGCTCGAGGCTTTGGTAGATCTGCGCGGCAAGTGTGCCCGGGTCCTGCCGCAGCACCTTCGACAGCGCCACCACCTGCGCCACTCCCACATTTGCCGGAGCGGTGAAGAGCTGCGCCGCAGCCCGCCGCGGTGACCGCCTCCGCGCACTCCACAAGGGCAGCCAGTAGCGCAGGCACGCGTAGAGCGTGGCGGCCGCCGTCGGCGGCGGCGGTGCGGCGGCGATGAAGTGGTGCGTGTAGCCGTCGGTGGTGCACTGCGGCGCCAGGGTGTAGGTGGCCGTCTCCCAGTCACCGGCGGTGGCGAGGAAGTTGCGTGACTCACCGTGCCCGGCGCTGAGGAGGAGGTGGAGGAGGCGGCGTGTGTGCAGCTCCTGCAGACACGCGGCGACCATGTGCGCCCCTGCCTGGGTGCACCACCCGTACACACTGGGGGGAAGCTCAGAGAGAGGGGTCGACCACTCGTACACGCCGTCGGCGCGGTTCAGCACGTGGCCTACATCCACCTGGGTCAGACCAACGACGATGACGAATGTACTGAACGACATGCGAGCGAGCACGTCCCGCACACGCGCGCCTCCGTCGCCGCTGGCGGGGTAGCGGTAGTGCTGGCTCCACAACTCGAGATGCAGCCGCGAGCTGCGGTGCACGACATCCTGCGCATAGCCGTTGCGCATCGCCATGATGCGGTTCACCACCTTGGTCGTGAGGGGGTGCACCTCCTGCAGGCGCTCGCCAAACGTCGAGCGCGGTGCGTCGTCCGGCACCGCAGGGACACTCCGCAGCACCATGTCGGACTGGATCGCACGGCCCCTCGCGATGGACTGCAGCGACTGCAGCCTCGCCTCTTCCCGCGTGGAAGCTGCCTCAGCGGCAAGCACCGCTTGCTTCGCTGCATCGCTCAGCGTGCCGGAGCGCGTCTCACCATCGACAGGCAGGAGCACCACGAGGCCGACATGCCGATGCCCGCGCTGTGCGACGGCGGTGGTGTGCACGTAGCCGATTTGCCGGAGGAAGGGCACGATGCGGCGGTTAAGTGTCGTCATGTCGATGCGACGCGCGAGCTGCGGCATCGACGCGGCGTGGTGCGGGGCCGCCTGAGTCAGCACGTCAAGCACCACATTCACTGCATAGGCCGAGAGCCCTTTGGGAAGGCGCACGTCTGCTGCGGCGAAGCGCAGCGTGCGCGGCGGCGGCGGTGTCGCGGCGGCGGGCAACGTCGACACCGTCGCGCCGCTCGGTGAGCTATCAGGCATCACCTCCGGGACAGTTGTTGCGTCCCCGTCGGCCGCGGTGGGAGGCGACTCACACTTGGCCTCACGAGGCGCGTACACCAGCGTGAACACCTTGCTGTTTCGAAGCAGCACATACCGAGTCGTCAGCGTCGAGCGCGTCGACGCGTAGCGCTCGAGGAAGTGGCCGAGTCCTTTGCGGCGGTGCTTACTCGACACCTGCAGTCGCAGGCGCGGGACGGCCGCCGTGAGTGAGAATGGACGGCGCTCCGCCTCGAAGGCGGCCTGCAGCTCAAGCGGGTGGTTGGCGTCTGCGCGGAGCACCGCCACCGCCTCGTGCTGCTCTTGGTGGGTGGAGAAGTGCGAGACCCCCTGCGTCGCCTCCGCGGTCGCCGCCACAGCGTCCTCGTCCTCCGTCCCACTGCGCTCGCCGCCGTCGTTGGTGCCGTCACTGTCGCCGTCCCCCGTGTCCTCCTCGTTCCCCTCCTCGCTGCCGCCGCGCTCTGCGATATCCTCGCTCTCACCACCGCTCCGCTCCGCTGGCGCATGAGCCGAGAGGAGCGCCGCCACGGGCACCTTCCACGCGAGGTCCTCGGCAGGGATCACGAGTTGCACCTGGCGCGTGTACCCGCGCAGTGACACGGAGGCGGCAACTATACGCAGGCCAGCCGCGCCCATCAGCTGCCGCATGTGCATCCGTTCGCAACGCGCCAACTCCTCCCACCGTGCTCTGAAGAAATCGTGAGCTGCGAGGATCGCGTGGGCGGCGTCCTGCAGAAGCAGACGGCGCTCCGGCGACTGCTGGATCACACAGCGCACCAGCTGCAGGTCGAACACCCCTGCAGGGAAGCCAGCCGCGCGGCTCCGCTGCCTCGCGAAGAAGTGGTGAAGTGGGTAGTGGCGGCGGCCGCTGCTGCACCTGCGGAGCGGAGACGAAGGCGCCGACAGCATCGCTGCGGAGGGGGCGCGTCCAGCGCCGCTGGCGTGGCCCCACTCGCCGTACACGTGCAGTTCGTCCTCACCGTCGCCGCCGTCACCATCGCGCTGCTCCTCCCTCTTCTCGCACTCCGTCAGGGGCAATGCGAAGTGCGGGAAGTAGCGGTAGGCCACGGAGCGCGACGCCTCGTCGTACGTGTACACCGTGGATACCCGCTGCGTCTGTCGCAGCCACGCTAGACCGCTGGTGAGGAGGTGCGTCTTGTACCGTGCCTTGAACTCCTGCGTCCCCGGCAGCCGCTGCCAGCCGAGAAGGGCACTCTCCACTACGAAGCTGGCCAGCATCGTCTCCTTCTCGTTCTGAATGGGGAACCCCAGCGTGCGCTGGCGCAGATCAGTGCTCGGGACGAAGAACAGCACCACGCCGCCGTCGCCGCCGCCGTGCGTCTGCTGCTCAGGTGGGGAGGCGGACAAGGACGACGGCAGCGGAGGCTTCGACGCGACTGACGAGGTGAGCGACGCAGCCCCGCCGCTGCCGCCGCCGCCGTCGCCCTCCACCCACGCGACGCGGCCGGCGTCCAGCAGCAGCACCGCCTCCCCCGGCGCCACGTGACGTCGTGCGGGTGGGTCGGTGCGGGAGGGACACGGCACCCCCGCCGCTCTGCCGCCCCTTCTCCTGACCGGGGGATTCGCTTTGCCGCGTGCATCCTGTGCGTCCTGTGCATCCTGCGGCGGGGCGGTGGTGTACACCTCCACCTCTGCGGCATGCGTGACGACGAGGAGGCGTACAATTGTGTCGCGAAGGGTGGGGTTCGCAGCCCAGCCCTGAAAGGGAAGCAGATCGACGCAGATGAACTCGCTGAGCTGCGCCGCGGTGCAGCCCGTGTGGTGTGGCTGCACCCCCACAAACTCCAAACAGTGCTGCAGGCACCCGTCAAACATACCGTCGGACGGTGCTGAGGTGGACACAACAAGGGAGGAAGAGAGAAGAGACGAGGAAGAAGACACCGCAGTAGACAGGGGCGAGAAGAGGGGTGCGGGCGTGCGCCAGACCATGCATGTACGCTCGCCAACGTGTGCGTTTGCTGACAGAGGCACCCGACTGTTGGCAGCGTTTGGAGCACGCACGCCACCTAGAGCGCTCGCCCACGCATCCGTGGGGTTGTTGTTGTTCTTGTTCTTGTCCCCCCCCCCTCCACCTTCCACCACCTCAGCTTCTTGCTCCTCACATACATACACACACACCCCTGAGAGTAGCAGATGTATGTGGGACATGCCGTGTGGCAGAGAGGTGTGGTACTCGTGTGGGGACACAGCGCACACGATGCCGCGTTCATGTCTGCTCTTCGCTGTGCCTGTGGCCTCCAGGTGGAGATGTCGAGCCCGACTATCAGCGACTGCGGACGCCCCAGAGCAACACAGAACCAGCTCGCACGTCGTGTAACTGGAAGGAGACATCCTCCCTCCCCGCTTGGTTCAGGAGGCGAAGATCTCGCCGTCGTTCGCCGACACCTGGAAGGTGTGCCCGGGTATGTGTGTTACACATGCCCTCGCACTGGACGAGAGAAGCGGCACCGCAATTCTTGCACGGCAGCGAGAAGGATTGCAATCGCGCAGGATCCCTTGGAAACCGCGTTCGGAAGACTCGTCTGTCGAAGGACTGATCGCTGAGGTCGTCTGTCAAGATACTGTTCTTTGGCTGGGGTGTGTTTACATGCCCCCACCGGCCAGCGTCACGACGAGCTTCCGCAACTTTGTAGAGACCCTGAACGTGACCCCCTGTCTGCTCTGCGGAGACTTCAATCTTCAACACCCCCCACCTGGTGGGGCTCTGCAGGGCCGTCAGACCATGCCGACCAGCTTGTCGCCATGCTCACCGATGCTGGCTTCACACCCTGGACAACGTCCCCAATGTACCCGCATATCACCAGCGCGGGACGTGGAGCGCGCTAGATGTGACGTGGTCCATGGGAGTTGGCGTTACTTCCTGGAGAGCCCTCGATACCGTAGACAGCGACCACAGGTACATCCTGTTCAACCTGCCGACAGTGTTGGGGACCCTTCTCACACCCTCCATCCCCACCTTCTCCCGGCTGTTCTACAGCTGGAAGTTGGCCAACTGGGGCCATTTCAAGAATGAGACGCGAAAGGCCGTGTGTCCGCTCGGTGAGGTGAACATCGACGCGTACCTATCGTCATTCACCGCCGCCCTGCGGTCTGCCGTTCAGCAGAGTTGTCCGCGCAGCTGCCGGACCCGTGGAGTGTCCCGATGGACGCCAGAGATGGCAGCAGCCGACCGGCTCGCACGAGATGCCAAACTGGCCTACGAGGCACATCCCAGTGTTGAGACCCTCCGCACGTTCCAGATCCGGAGGTCCGAGAGAGAAGGCATCATCACGAAGGCCCTCCGCGACACGTGGCACAGGCAGGCAACACCCAGGCCGATCCTGGGTCACCTGTCCCCGTGGTCGATGCCGCGCACGGTGCGGTCGGCACCCGTCTACCTTCTTGTGAGCCAAGCACTGTCCTCCACCGATGGTCGTTCGATTACGTCCATTCGTTGCAAGCTCCGATTGCTTGCAAGAACCCTACTTTCCTTTCCCACCAGCTCGAGTACCCCCTCGCAGATCCACATCTCCCGGCCTCTTTTTTTCTCTTTTCAAAGCTATGTCTTGTCCCACAGTGATCCCGGTAGTTTCCCCCCTTTTTACTTTTTCAGCTCCAGTCTCCCCCGACTCTCACAGAGTTCTGTGGAGTCTCTCTCTCCGCGAGGTCTGCCCAGTCCACATCCCGGGCCACCAACGCCACACACACACACACACACACACACACACACACATACACACGTACACACATACACACATACACTTTCCCTGCCCTCGGAGGATTCACTGGACACATGTGCTTCTCTCTTTCCCCCCCCCCCACACATGTCCGGAGTTACACTGCGATGGTACACTGGATGGAGACAAGTAGCGGAGAGGGAATCGACAGCTCGTTTGCAGCCGCAGAGATGACAGCAGCACTGTCACGACTCCGAGATAGTCAGGGCAGCAGGACCTGATGGCATCTTCAAGGAGATGCTGCGCCACCTCCCGACAGAGGTCCGGACGCACCTTCTTCTTGTTCTTATCAACTAGATGCGGCTGACCCACCATGTCCCCCAGGAGTGGAGAGACGCGCACGTCGTTCCGCTATTGAAACCTGGGAAGCCATCCGAACAACCACACTCGTACAGGCCGATCGGTCTCACTTGTTGCGTATCCAAACTGATGGAACGCATGGTGTTAGCTCGACTGTTGCGTGTCTGGCGCCCTCACCCGTGCCAGTACGCATTCAGACGCGGCTACACCACTGAAATGGAAATTGCGCACATCACCGATGTAGTTGAAACCACACGGGATGAATACTACACTGTGATGCTGCCCAAGCGCTTCGGTGCAGGTCTCCAAAGACACTACCGAGCGCGGAGGACGCTCTGATAATCCTCGTGGATTTCAGCAGAGCATTCGACACGGTGAATCATGCGGTTTTTCATGAAGATGCTGGTGAGGCTGCAAAGGGAAATCTCTCCTGAACCGCTGGCTGAGGAACTTCCTCATGCATCGCCGATGCACGAGTGAAGGTGGGGAATCGTGTCAGCGAGCAGCGCAACCTGAAAGCGGGCGTCCCCCCCCCCAGGGCACCGTTCTAGGGCCACAGCTGTTCTCTCTGTATGTGACACCTCTCTTGGAGTTACTAGTTGGCCGGTATCCCGACGTGCAGTTCGACATGTACGCGGATGACCTCGCCCTCTCCATCCCGTGTCACACGCGAGACGAGGGGGGGTAGGTCTCGGCAACGCAATCCTAGTGGATGTGGCGGCGTGGTCTGCGGGGCGGGGCAGCACCTCTGCTCCACCTCCCTCTACTCACCTTGGTCGTGCTGGGCAGCTCAACAGGTGAGGATTGACATTGACTTGCCACTTGGCCGCACGCAAATACTGTTGTTTGTGTGTGTGTGTGTGTGTGTGTGTGATGTGAGATGGCGTGTGACGTGGTGGTGGCGGCGACGCGAGGAAGGATCTTCGCGTCGGATGGACACTCGCATTGCGCCTGCAAAGAGGGGGGAGAGTGTTGTCCACCTTTGGCGTATCCCCCCCCCCCACCCCTTCATCGCATCGACGTGTATGTGAGAGAGAGGTTGGGTATGAAGAGAGGGGAACAAGTGGATACCGTCGCCGATGTGCAGCGGGATGCAGTGAACCTCGCCCTCCCGCATCCGGACGCGCCAAGCGCCAGTGCAGCGTGTCTCTGCCGTGCGGTAGTCAGCGGCAGGGCCCGAACGCCAGCAGAGTGCAGAGAGATCGACTTGCGCCGCCGTGAAATGGGGGTATGAAGTGAGAGGAGGCAGGGACGAGGTGCCAGACAGCAGTGAACGTCCGGATAGACCAACAGTGTCGGGGAGGGGTAGCAACAATGAAGTAGAGACACGATTGCACACAATTTGCAACTGGTGGTGAGACGGCGGTGCGCGAGGACGCAGACAGCCGCCAGTGAAGACGCGGCTGCCATCATGGCAGGGGCGAAGGTGCTGGCCTTCACCTGGTGCGCTCTGGGTACCCTCCTCGTGCGATCGTCGAGCATGGTGACTCAGCGCCTCCTCTCGACACGGAACTTCCGCGCTGGAGGAAGCACGAAGGGCTGCGCCTCTGCCGCTGCCGGTTGAGGAGCAGTCACCGGCTGCACGGGTACGCGCTCGCATTGAGCGAAGGGGCATGCGGTCGACGCCGGACCCTCCCACGGCGCTTGAACACCAACGCCAGCCCCACACGCGCACGCCGCCGCCGCCGCCGTCTGCGAGAGCGAGGCCCTCTGCAGATTCAGCGGCAAGTGACGTGGGTGAGGCGCTGCCGTCCGCAACGTCTCGGGGAAGCTCCGCTCTCCTTGACGGAGACGTCGCCACTCCGCCTCCGTGGCTTGCAGACGAGAGCGCAGGTCTTCGGACTCGCACAGGGCAGCGGCAAGGGCGCTCTCCTTGGTGCGTACGGTGCTCCGCGCAATGGCCAAGTCTTGCTGCAGGGAAGACACAGACATCTCCCACTCCTTCACACACCGCACCTTCGCCGCCACGGCCTCCACATACGCGGTGGAGGTCGATGCGAGCTCGGCGCGGAGGTGCGCCTCAACCGTCGCCGCCTGCCCCTGCGAGGCCGAGAGAGTAGAGACATGGTGGCGCAGCGTCTCCAGGGTCAAGGAGCACTGTGTGTACCCGTGGAGGGCCCTCTGCAGCCCCAACTCGAGGGCGGCGTTCTTTTCATGGAGGGACGCGATCTGCGCGCGCAGCTCCACCGTCGAGGGTACGTCCGTTGGTGGGCCGGCAGACGGCGCCGGCGCGCTCCGCCGCAGTGACTCGACAGCCGAGAAGCGAGGCCACCACGTTTCACGAGGCGCCGCTTCGAGGGTGCTGTGGAACCCGGTGGCGAGCGCACCCATTTGAAGCTTGACAACGTGGTCTGTGAGCGCAGTAAATTCGCGGCGAAGCTGCTCAACGTCCGCAGCGGTAGACTGTGACATCGCCAGCGATAGAGAGACCGTTCTCTCTTCTGCCGCGAGCTCTGTGCGGAGACGTGCGCTCTCGGCCTCTGCGGCCGCCTTGCCCTTGCCAGCCGCCGCAAGTTCAGTGGTGAGACGTGCGCTCTCCGCCTCTGCGGCTGCCTTGCCTTTGCCAGCGGCCGCGAGCTCTTTGCGAACACGTGCGCTCTCGGCCTCTGCGGTTGCCTTGCCTTTGCCAGCGGCCGCAAGTTCAGTGGTGAGACGTGCGCTCTCCGCCTCTGCGGCTGCCTTGCCTTTGCCAGCCGCCGCGAGCTCTTTGCGAACACGTGCGCTCTCGGCCTCCGCGGCTGCCTTGCCTTTGCCAGCGGCCGCAAGTTCAGCGGTAAGACGTGCGCTCTCGGCCTCTGCGGCCGCCTTGCCTTTGCCAGCGGCCGCGAGCTCTTTGCGAACACGTGCGCTCTCGGCCTCTGCGGCCGCCTTGCCTTTGCCAGCGGCCGCAAGTTCAGTGGTAAGACGTGCGCTCTCGGCCTCTGCGGCCGCCTTGCCCTTGCCAGCCGCCGCAAGTTCAGCGGTGAGTCGTGCGCTCTCGGCCTCTGCGGCCGCCTTGCCCTTGCCAGCCGCCGCAAGTTCAGCGGTGAGTCGTGCGCTCTCGGCCTCTGCGGCCGCCTTGCCTTTGCCAGCGGCCGCGAGCTCTTTGCGAACACGTGCGCTCTCGGCCTCTGCGGCTGCCTTGCCTTTGCCAGCGGCCGCAAGTTCAGCGGTAAGACGTGCGCTCTCGGCCTCTGCGGCCGCCTTGCCCTTGCCAGCCGCCGCAAGTTCAGCGGTGAGTCGTGCGCTCTCGGCCTCTGCGGCCGCCTTGCCTTTGCCAGCCGCCGCGAGCTCTTTGCGGAGACGTGCGCTCTCGGCCGCAGTGGCTGCCACTGTCGCGTGGGGCACCTCCTCCATCAAGCTGTCGAGGCGTGCGATAGCCGGATGAGCGATGGCAGCGTGGTTACTGGCCACGCATGCTTGGGACCTTTGTGGCGGTGGGGACTCGCGCCAGCTCCGCTGAGCGGCCACCGCCGACAGCCTCAGCAGACGCGCTGTGTCCGTGAGTATCGGTGGGGACTGCGATGGGAAGGGCGGAGGGTTCAGGCGACACAGTGACCGGCGCTGTGCGATGATGCTTGCCTCTCGCAGGAGTAGCGTGCCCATGACCTGCGGCGGCACCCCCATTTCAAGACACACAGCGACGCACTGCCCGCGGCGCTGCAAGAGACTCTCGCGGGCGGCGGCATGCGCGCCATCGCCGCCGTCACGACTCGCCTCTGTCGCGGCGCACCACGCAACACGGTCCCTCAGTGCGGCTGCACGGAGAAGGTGGACGAGCAGAACCGAGAGAGGTCCGCTGGTACGGGTGAGACTGTCGTCGACGGTCACTCCCGCCGCCACGACATGCGTCGACGGCTCCTCCAGCAGCACGTCTCCCCCTGCAGTCGAGGTGCACCAGTCCAGCGCCGTCCACGAACTCATCAGCACTGCGCTCGGTCCCTGGAGCTCCCGCTCTCTCAGCACGTCCGGCAGGTCCGCTTCCGGCGCATGTCCGCACCTTTGCCCTCGACTGCAGCCGCACGGCAACGGGGAGGCAGCAGACGTACTCTGCACCAGCACTTGCACGCGGCCCGTGGACGGCGGCAGCGTGTCCTCCACGCCGCCCGACAGTCTCGCATCAGGCCCACATCGCTGCCCCAGGGGCGTCGCAGGACCGGGGTTCTGCTCCACGCCACCCATCAGAAGCTGCGCTTCGATCTCGCAGCGAGTGCGCACGTTAGAGCGCGCGGTCGCGCACACTTCGCCAAATGACACGATACCACGCAGAGCACCACATCCGCTCTTCACAAGGACATGTAAGAAGTCCCTCGACAGTACACAGTTGCACGGCCCCACACCGGTACGCCTGTCCGACTGCACAGAGCCGTCGCGCCGAGTACACGGCCACTCACTGCCACGTGCAGGAGGCCCCGTACACCCGCCGAGACGGAGGCTCCACGAGCTGCCCGAGCCGCCATCAGCCCCACGGTGGTTGAGCAACACCCCGCTCACCCTGTCCACGAACATGTCGAACAAGGAAGAATCGCTCGGACTGTGACGCCGACAAACGCACGTTTGCCCCGCCTTCCATAAACTCTGGTGTGTTGGCAAGTCGTGTGCACGTGTGTGTGTGTGTGTGTGTGTGTGTGTGCGTGTGTGTGTGTGTGTGCGTGTGTGTGTGTGTGCGTGTGTGTGTGTGTGTGTGCAGTGCAGGAGGAGAAGGCAGAAGATAAGTTGCGCAGGGCAAGTAGACAAACGTGTGGCACCATACTCCTTTCCGTGTGCACCGCGCCTCACCGGCCGTCAGCTCTGTCACGGTCCGGCACCCCGCACGTCGCTCTCATCGCTCATCGTCACCGTTGTCTTTCACACCTCCCACATCACACACACACACCTAACAAAAAAACCACCGTAGTCCGATGCGCCGCCTACAACACTAGTCCCCTCCCCACAAACACACAGGCACAGCTGCGCGTCCGCTCACCGACGCACGCATCGTGACACGCACGCATGCACCAAGTCACGCATTGTGACACGCACGCATGCACGAATGCACGCATTGTAACACGCACGCATGCACCAAGTCATGCATCGTGACACGCACGCATGCACCAAGTCACGCATCGTGACACGCACGCATGCACCAAGTCACGCATCGTGACACGCACGCATGCACCAAGTCACGCATTGTGACACGCACGCATGCACCAAGTCACGCATTGTGACACGCACGCATGCACCAAGTCACGCATCGTGACACGCACGCATGCACCAAGTCACGCATCATAGCAGGCTCTCATGCACCAACGCGTGCTTGGTCATCGTTAGATGCAGGAAGATCGACCGCGGCACATGCTTGCCAGCACCCGTCTCCGAGAAGAACGAGTTGAAGGCATCATCCTTCACGCCGATGCTCTTGTCAGAGGGCATCGAACCGTCAGGCTGAATGCCGTGCTTTGTCTGAGTGTCTCTAACGAGACTGCTAGTCTCTTTGGCCACGCCGTAGAGTAAGCTTGAGCAGGTGGAGTGGTATCCTCCTGCGGGAGAAACAACAAGCGTTCAGTCATCAGCGCGATATGCAGACAAGGCAATCGGAAGAGAGGTGCAACGTAAGATGCCCGTTCGATGTACGAACCCGAATCCAGAAACGCGAGAGAGATGGAGTACACAAAGAGATATAGAGGGCGAAAGAAACCCGCACAAAAAGGGGAAAAAAAAAAAGAAAAGGGGGACAGGCGAAGAGATACACATAAAAGAGACGAGGTGAAAACTGAGGGGGGGGGGGAAGAGACGAGAAAGGAATGATCGCAGGAGAAAGACAACGAGAAGGAGGGGGGGAGGAGAGAGGAGGAAAAAAGAGAGAAGAGAGGGAAGGAACGTGGTCGAATCGACAAGGAAACCAGAAAGAGGAGGGGGAGGAACAGAGGGAGAAAGAAAAAACTCTCAACAACGATAAAAAACGACAATCAATCAATCAATCAATCAATCAATCAATCAACAACAAAAAAAAAAAAATTGAATCCAACCGATCTGTGGCGGTGGCGTATGTTGCTCCTCCTCCTCCTCCCCCCTCGCTTTCTACCCGGTGGGGGTGCTGTTTTGTCTCCCACCACTGATATCTCTCAAGTTAAAATCAACACGTGTGGAGGGGGAGGTGTGCGGTGGCTGTGAAGCAAGAAAGGCGTTGGCGTGATTTAATGCAGGCGACGGGTGGGTCCAGCGGGAGCGTGGAGTGAGATCGGTCGGGAAGCGGGGACATTGAAATAAATGAAAAACAGCTTCCTCTGCCCCGCGGGGGAGGTTTGTCGACCGGCCCATCGGGGTACCACAGTGAGGACACGGGTCGGTGATCTCATGTCTCCACCCTCCCAAAACACGACAGGCACCCACGCGGAGTTGCATTAGTTGAGGTTGCTGTGTACGGGGGTAGCGGAGCTGGCCAACATCAGAAGTAGGGGTGCCCACCTCCAGTATCCTGTACCGCAATGTCTGCTCGACGGCGTCAGCCTCGTCTGCCCTCGCAGCTAGCTCGTTGATGTGTGGGCCATGGCGGCAGTAGCGACAGGCTGCTGGATGCCGCTCCGGCGAGAACGTCGGCCCTTATGTTGAACTTCATGGGAGCGTCGTCTCCTGTAACGGGCGGCGGGTCTTCTTCCGTGTGTGAGAAGACAAACACGAATAGAATCTTGGCGGCGGGAAGGTAAGCTAGCTGTCGCCAGATCCCTTCCATCTGTTCTTCCTCTTGGTGGAATGGACCACGCTCAAGCTCCTGAAGAGTGGACAGGGAGTCGGTGACGACGCGCACTGTGGGGAGAGGCGTGGCATCCTTGTGCAGGTGCGTCACCAGCGCCTCCAGGCCCGTTAGGAGTGCTGCACGCTCCATGGAGTAGCTGCATGCCGTAGAACCTAGTGACGTGGATCCGTTTAGGACCTCTTGTCCATCCTGTGCAATAACATATGCCCCGCCTGACTCCTCACTGGGCGTGACGGAGCCGTCTGTCCACAGCTCGACTGTCGCGCTACTCGAGCGGGTCAGCTGGAGTGCGTTGAACTGGCGATACTCCGAGGGGTCGTTCCTGTGCTTCTTCGTCACCTGTTTTCCTTCGAACGTCAGTGAGGTGAGGAATGTGGTCCGTGTCGCCGCGGTCGCGAGCTGCGCCACACTGACGGTGTGGTACTGCGGTAGGGAGCGGCGCTGGCGAAGTGGCGGCACGGGCAGGAGTGACGCCCGCCAGGTCTGTGTCAGCCGGCCGCGTGTGTGCGTGAGGCGGTGGCCGGACGCTGTCATGTCGCCACGACGAATGCCGGTCGCCTGGGTTAGAGGCGTCCAAAGGAAGTCGTAGCCGTCTCGGAGTCTCCATAGGCGGGCTTGCAGTCGGTGCCCGGATTCCTGTACGTGGTATTCCAGTGACCGGAGACCGGCCTCCAGGATCGCGGCATCTGAGCGGGTCGTGCGGATAGCGTTCGTGATAGCGACGGCCACTCGTGTCCATGCCCTTGTCAGAATCTCACGGGTCGAGGCATCGGACGCTGCCCAGAAGATCGGCGCGAATTGGAGGATGTGTGGGAGGGCCACCGCCCGTAGGACGAGATACCGAAGGCTTGGCGGCATCATCGGGACCCTGAGTCTCAGATCCAACAGCACTGTGTCTATCTTGCGTTGTACGGACTCTGCGTGTGCGCGGAAGGTGAGTCGCTGGTTGATGAGGAGGCCGAGGACGCGAAGTGGTGGATTTGTGTGCGACCGGAGCGCCGGCAAGCAGGGGATACGGATTGTGTCCTGTTCGCTGACGCGAACAGCGAGAGGGCGAGGGGTACATTCGGGGGTTTCGATTGGCGTCGACTAACCAGCGTCCCTCTGTTTTTTTGTACTGACCCGTACTCCGTTGTTTGCTGCCCACTGGGAGACCATATTGAGCATGCGCTGTGGGTTGGATCGTCAGCGTACGCAACGAAGTTGAATAGAGGAGCTTGCGACCCACCAAGCCTCGCTGGCTGTCGGTCAGACACCAAGTGCCGCGACCACGACCGAAACCGCACTCAAGGAAGCAGTTTACGCGGCACGGACAGCCCTGGCGATGGCCCAAGCGGAGCTCGCCGCGTCCCGTTCCGTCGAGCAACACATTACCAAGCAAGGAAAGGAGCGCGAGGACCACACCTCCCACTTAGAGGCACAACTACGCAAGGCCGTTGAGGAAACAGCAAAACCCGACGGAGCCGTCCGCGTTCACCAAGCAGCAGAGACCACTCGTGAGAACGAGCGACAACGCCAACTCACCGTCTTTCAGGGGGAGCTGGGAAAAGCAGTCAAGCCGATGGCTCTATTCGCAGCGGCCGCCGCCAAGTTCCTCCTCTTCTCCCTCACACCGGACGAACCCACGGCGGACACGGCTTACATCCATCTCACGCAATGGATATCGACACGAAACACGAACCTTCCTGACTACGCCCGCAACGCAGCTATGGAGACGATTCGCCACGTCCTCAACGGCCACCCGTTCAACAGGTTGAGCACCGCGTCGCTGGACTCGAACGCACTCGGCAGCAATGCCTACGTGCGCACCGCTCCGGCAGGCCCGTCACCCGTAGACTGCGATCGAGCCTTGGTCCTGCCCCCTCGCCTCGTCGCCACGGCCATCCAGGGACCCGGAAACGGAGAAGGCGCCACGGCCCCGGCGCCTCCCGAGAGTGGGCTCGCCCAGCACCGCCCGAAGCGAAGGCGTCGCGAGGTGCTCGACGACGACACACCAATCGAGGACATTGTACCCGTACAACTCCCCTCGCCATCGTCTCCCATAACGCATGCAGTGCTAGTACGCAAGAGTCCGCCCACTTCTACGAATAGTCGACGACCCGGACCCCTCGCCCGGACGTATTGGCGTTACAGGAGACATGGGGCCTGACCCACGCCGCACAGGACAACCTTCGACCGGCTCGGTTTCAAACGCGTCGCCGACTGCACCCGCCCCACCCGAGGCGGAGGAACGTGCATTCTCGTCCCCACCGAAACCGTACACGCGACCAAAATGACACTCGCCCTCCCGCCAGACTCCCTCCTCGAAGCCTGCGGGGAGTGGGTGGGTCCGCACAAGGGAGACCCGACACAGTACGCAGGCCTCGCCTGCGTGTACGGGCCCCCCCCCCAGCACCACCAACCTGATCGAACCCGATGACTGGATCGAAACGTGCATCCGGGCACTCGAGACGCAGGGGGTAGAGATCATTGCGGGAGACTTCAACGCGCGGCACCCAACATGGTGCTCGCATCTTCGCGCTCTCCCTCTCCAGCTCCTGGGTAATCGCGAATTCATGCGCTATTGCCCGTCGCCACAGCTCTACGAAACAGGGATAAGGCAGCGCGCCGCATGTGGCGGCTCGAGAGCAGGAGCACTGGGACAAATTGGCTCACTCGCGTGTTCGCGACGCGCACTAGGAACACCAGCTCTGGCAGAGGCGCGCGGGCGCCGACATCCCTGCCGGTCCATGCCTGGCAGACACGAGCGGCCGCCCTCTCTCCGCAAAATCGCAAGCAGCCATGTGTGCGCGCGGTTTCGCAGGTCAAAACGCCGTATCGGAAGCCCCTCGCTGCTGGGGATTGCATTAGACGCTTCACACTCTACAACAGGACTTGCGCACACGCCCCGGCCGACCTCCTCACCGAGCTGCTTCGGGAGAGCCACAACAATGAGTCCGGGTTCAATGCAGTTCCAGACTCCACGGCTGCCCGTGCAGTCTCGTCTGTCCCGACAGAGCCACTCTGGCCCCGGGACATCCTACGCCGCGCCTCTCAAGAGGCGCGAGCCGCGTACGATGCTAGTGAGGCGGTCAAACTCACGGTGCGTTACCAGGCCACTGGATCGGGCGGCGGCCGCTGCGAATAGGGCCATCGGCTTGACTGCTTTTCCCAGCTCCCCCTGAAAGACGGTGAGTTGGCGTTATCGCTCGTTCTCACGAGTGGTCTCTGCTGCTTGGTGAACGCGGACGGCTCCGTCGGGTTTTGCTGTTTCCTCAACGGCCTTGCGTAGTTGTGCCTCTAAGTGGGAGGTGTGGTCCTCGCGCTCCTTTCCTTGCTTGGTAATGTGTTGCTCGACGGAACGGGACGCGGCGAGCTCCGCTTGGGCCATCGCCAGGGCTGTCCGTGCCGCGTAAACTGCTTCCTTGGGTGCGGTTTCGGTCGTGGTCGCGGCACTTGGTGTCTGACCGACAGCCAGCGAGGCTTGGTGGGTCGCAAACTCCTCTTTGCGTCGGAAGGCCGCTTGTGCCGCTGCGGTCTTCGTTGCTTCTATTTTTGTTTCGGTAGCGGCACACTCTCTGTTTCGTGTCTCCAGGGACTTCCGAGTGCGCTGGCGAGCCTCCTCTACGGTAAGGAAACGCACGTTGTCTGCCGCCGTCGTTTGCACCTATTTTTTTTTGGGGGGGGGAGCTCTCCGTTGCGGGGTCGTCGGTGCTCTCCGCGCTGACCTCTTCACTACGTGTCGTCTCCAAGGTTTGCCGAGTCGACTGCTGAAGGGCTTGAACGTCAGAGAGCTTGTTGGCCGAGTCCTGCAGTTGGCGTTGGGGGACCAGCATTCTCACCGCGTCGTCCGAGCGCTGTTGAGACGCTTGCTGGAGCTCTTCCTTGGTGTCGGCGAGGGTGCGTCGTGTCTGGGCCAGTTCTGCTGTCAAGGAGGTGACCTCCGCTTGAAGTGGGCGAGTCGCTCTTCCCTCTTCTGGGGTAGTGGAGGGGGTGGGCGGGCTTGCTTCTATGCGCTGGAGGGATGATGCCCGCTGTCGAGCAACGTCCAGCTGCATCGTCAACTTGCAGACCTCAGCCTTGGGATCGTTGCAGGCCTGCAGCATCGCCTCCTTCTTTTTCGTGAGTTGCGTCACAGTTTGCTGCCCCTTCGTCAGATCGTCTCGGAGCTGTAGTTCTGCCGGGGTTGGTGCGTCGATAGGGGAATTGGGCGAGGCGGCAGGCAACTGCTCCTGTAGAAAAGATGCGTGGGCTGAGAGAGAGTTGTGCGATCCCTCAAGGGATTGCAGCTTGCCCAGCTAGCCGGCTGCTTCGTTCCTGGCCTTGTTCAATGTGTCGATAAGGTCGGGTGAGATGGCGAGCGCGGTGTCCAGGGCGGTTGTGTACTGCGTTGGAGGGACGATGCGCTGGCTTGGCGGCGAGCTCTCTTCACAGATTGCACAGCTCGAAGAAGATCGTGAAGTGCCCCGCGAGGAGGCCGGCCGATAGTCGTCGTGCTGCTTCGAGGTCTCGTCGCAGGTCTGCGGTTTCCTCATCTAACCTGTGCTCGGTCCACTTCGGGTCTGTCTGGGGTTGGTTCGTCGCGGTCGTATGGGACTGCTGGGTCGTGTCACCCGCGGCGATGGCCGCGAGCGTAGTTGTTCGCCGCATCCTCCTTGCCGGACACAAGCTGCTCCGGGTTGAACAGCTGGCGGTACGTGCCAGTGCGCACCTCGTCCACCACCGTCGGCTCCAGATCCAGGAAGATCGACCGCGGCACATGCTTGCCAGCACCCGTCTCCGAGAAGAACGTGTTGAAGGCATCATCCTCCACGCCGATGCTCTTGTCAGAGGGCATCGAACCGTCAGGCTGAATGCCGTGCTCGAGACAAAAAAGTTCCCAGCACGCATTGCCCACCTGGCAACCGGCCTGGCCAATGTGGATGCAGATCGCCTCGCGCATTGTGGAGTGAGAGAAAAAAGAGAGTGGGGGAGTGTGGGGGGGTTGTTCGAAGAACGAGAGCGAGAAGCTGCACGTTTGGTGCGTCGCGGGTGCGCGGTGGTGTGATGATGTGCAATGGTGTGTGCGCACGGCGCGAGGAGAGGAGAGGGACAGGGAAGAGAGGGAAGAGAGGGAAGAGGTGGCGGGACACACAGCGAGAGCGTGAGAGAGAGAAAGCAGAGGGGAGAGAGACGCGTGGCACTTCCGCTACGCACCACGAGCCGGCAACGGACACGCGCACGCGCACGCGCACGCGCACGGTGCGGCAACATGCTGCTGCTCTTGCTGCTGCTGCGCAACACTGTCCTCGCGCCGCACATCGCGGGCGCCGTCTCACTGCGCCTGTGGGTGAACAGTTCCGATGCCGCCTCACCGAGGCACGTCGAGAAGGAAATGGACATGGAAAAAAGAAAGAGAAAACACAGAGAAGGGCGGCGTGAGGAGTACCGCACGCGGCGTGCAGTCCTACAGACGCACAGCGCCGCTCCGCCTCGCACCGCGTCATGCCCTTCCCGGTGCGCGTGTGCAACGTACACGTACACGTGCAACGCACACGTACACGCACACGCACACGCACACGCACACGCACACGCACACGCACACATGCAACGCAAACGCACACGTGCAACGTACACGCACACATGCAACGTACACGCACACGTGCAGCGCACACGCACACGCACACGCACACGTGCAACGTACACGCACTACGCACACGTGCAACGCACACGTACACGCACACGCACACGCACACATGCAACGCACACGTGCAACGCACACGCACTACGCGCTGGTGGCACAGGGAGCAGGGTGGACGCGGTGTTGGAAGGTGGGACGTGCGGGGGACGTGTGGGGGGACGGCGGCGGGACTAGCACGCGGGTGAAGGACGCGCTGGCGACGCACCCTACACACACCGCGGCAGACGGCACGCTCTTGTCACTGCGGTACAGGTGAGAGGGGAGGGAGATCACAAGAAAAGGAAACACAGACACACACATGAAAACATCGGGAAGGAGGCGCGGCGCCTCGCGAGACGACGCACCGCGCCCGGCGCACCGCCGACGCGACACACCTCGCGGCGCATGCGCGACGAGCGGGAGACGGCGGTGCATGTCACGCGGTGCGCACGCGCTCGCACGACTCCCACGGCACGCGCTCTAGTAGGCCTCCTCCTCCTCGTCGTACTCGCCCTCCTCCTCGACGGTGGCGTCCTGGTACTGCTGGTACTCGGAGACGAGGTCGTTCATGTTGGACTCGGCCTCGGTGAACTCCATCTCGTCCATGCCCTCGCCGGTGTACCAGTGGAGGAAGGCCTTGCGGCGGAACATGCCCGTGAACTGCTCGCCCACGCGGCGGAACATCTCCTGGATGCACGTGTTGTTGCCGATGAAGGTGACAGACATCTTGAGGCCCTTGGGCGGGATATCGCAGATGGAGGACTTGATGTTGTTCGGGATCCACTCGATGAAGTAGCTGGAGTTCTTGTTCTGCACGTTGAGCATCTGCTCGTCCACCTCCTTGGTGGACATGCGGCCGCGGAAGAGCGCGGACGCGGTGAGGTAGCGGCCGTGGCGCGGATCGGCAGCCTGCATCATGTTCTTGGCGTCGAACATCTGCTGCGTCAGCTCCGCGACAGACAGGCCGCGGTACTGCTGCGAGCCACGGCTCGTGAGCGGGGCGAAGCCCATCATGAAGAAGTGCAGGCGCGGGAACGGCACCAGGTTGACAGCCAGCTTGCGGAGGTCGGAGTTCAGCTGGCCGGGGAAGCGCAGGCAGCACGTCACGCCGGACATCACAGCCGCGACGAGGTGGTTCAGGTCGCCGAAGGTCGGCGTCGTCAGCTTCAGCGTACGGAAGCAAATGTCGTACAGGGCCTCGTTGTCAATGCACATCGACTCGTCCGAGTTCTCGACGAGCTGGTGCACGGAGAGGGTCGTGTTGTACGGCTCCACGACGGTGTCGGACACGCGGGGGGACGGGATGACGGAGAACGTCATCATGATGCGGTCCGGGTACTCCTCGCGCAGCTTGGAGATGAGCAGCGTGCCCATGCCGGAGCCCGTGCCGCCGCCGAGGGAGTGCGACAGCTGGAAGCCCTGCAGGCAGTCGCAGCTCTCCGCCTCCTTGCGGCACACGTCCAGCACGGAGTCGATCAGCTCGGCACCCTCGGTGTAGTGGCCCTTGGCCCAGTTGTTGCCAGCGCCGGACTGGCCGAAAATGAAGTTGTCCGGGCGGAACAGCTGGCCGTACGGGCCAGCGCGCACAGAGTCCATGGTGCCCGGCTCCAGGTCCATCAGCACCGCGCGGGGCACGTAGCGACCGCCAGTGGACTCATCAAAGTACACGTTGATGCGCTCAAGCTGCAGATCAGAGTCGCCCTGGTAAGATCCAGTCGGATCGACGCCGTGCTCATCACTGATGACCTCCCAGAACTTCGAGCCAATCTGATTGCCACACTGGCCGGCCTGGCAAGAAACGATCTCACGCATGTTGATAAAGTCGCAAAGAGCGGGCGGGGACACGGGGTATGTACAATGTGGGGTTGTGGGGAGGGGGAAGTGGTTGCTGGGCGGCGCGTGTGTCGGGCGGTGGGGAGGGGGGAGAGCGCGTGTGGGGGCGGTGCGCCGGCAGTGTGTGCAGTGGTGGCGCGCGATAATGTGCGAGCGAGGGGGGTGGAGAGGGAGCGGATGGAGGATGGCGGGCAATGCGCACGTGCGCCATGTGTACCGCCGCCGCCGCCGCACGGGCGGTGAAGCGGGAGAGAGGGGGACACAGACAGACAGACGGACAGAGAGAGAGAGAGAGACGCGGAGTGCCGCGGCCGCACCACTGCGCGGCAGCGGCAGCAGCACGCGCATCGGACATGTGATGCGGCGCACGCGCGCAGGGGTGTGACACGCAGGGGGGTGGGGGGGGACGTGCCGCCCGCCACTGCTCGCCGTCGCTGCACACCCGCTTCGTCGACGACATGCGGCCCCATTGCACAGTGCCGGGGGGAGGGAAGTGGCGTGAAGGAGGGGACATGGCACAATCAAGAAAAGAAAGGGGGGAGGGACAAGGAGTGTGTTTGTGTGTGTGTGTGTGTGTGTGTGTGTGCGCGCAGAAAGCTCTCGTGACCGCGCACACGCGCACGCAGACGACAGAGCTGCGGTGGGGGCGAAGACGTACATGACACACACACACACACACGCACACGTGGAAGGAGCCGGCTGGGCACGGAGATGAGGGGCCGGGGTGGAGAGCGCCACGCGGGGAAAAAAAACCCGCGAGGGGGAAAAACCCCCGCGTGGGGGAGCGCCGCGTACACACGCATGGCAATCACACGCACACACGCACACATGCGCGGGCTCCGCCCCCCTCCTCCTTCCTCGAGGCGGGAAGGTCAGGCACGCACACAAAGCGTCACACATGCACACACGCACGTCTAGTACTCCTCGATATCCTCCTCGCCCATGTCGTCAGCGGACTCCGCACCAACCTCCTCGTAGTCCTTCTCCAGCGCAGCAAGGTCCTCGCGCGCCTCGGAGAACTCACCCTCCTCCATGCCCTCGCCAACGTACCAGTGCACGAACGCACGCTTGCTGTACATCAGATCGAACTTGTGGTCGATGCGCGCGAACACCTCAGCAATCGCGGTCGAGTTGGCAATCATGCACACAGCGCGCTGCACCTTCGCGAGGTCGCCGCCAGGCACCACTGTCGGCGGCTGGTAGTTGATGCCGCACTTGAAGCCGGTAGGGCACCAATCAGTCTCAAAATGCCAACGAGTGGCTGGAAGGAAAATAATAGGCCCGGGTGGCGACAGGAGTGGCCGACCCCGGCCCTGCCGGACAATGGAGGGGCGTGACCCGGCAGGTACGGGGCCCCAGCGCACCGAAGGTGCGCGACAGGGGGGCCCCGTACCTGACGTTGGGGAGGGTGGGGGAGGGGAGAAAAAAAAAAAAAAAAAAAAAAAAAAAAAAACCAGCCAACCAAACGTCAGGAGGGATCATCTGTCGAGGCGGTGCCGGGAGTGAGACGCCGACGGTCTGACGGGAGGAACTCGAGGGCTCTCGCGATGACCCCGCGCAGGACTGATGCGTCGCCGGACCACAACCAGTGGGCCAGCGGATGGCCGTCCATCAGCGCACACCAGAGGATATGCCGCACGGCGCCGCCGTGGTAGCAATCCACAGTGGCTGCGCATCTAGGACAGCGGAAGAGCGCAAGGCTCGCGCGGACAAAGGTCGCCGGCCCAAGACTAGGCCAATATCCAGTTCGGAGTTGGAGGATCATGACTGCTTGTTTGATCTTCAACTGGATGGGCGGCAGACCGCGTGCACTGTTGGACCAGGTATCCAATTCCGGGCGGAATTCTTGATGGAACTGGGAACGGTTGGACAGGACGTTGGTGATGAGGGCTTGCAAAGGGGCGCGAGCCGCGTGACGCGCCGCATCGCGGTGCCACGCGCTCGGTAGCCGGCGGTTTGCATCCCGTGCCTCTTCAGCCAACTTGTCAATGACGTCCCCCCTAGGGTCGTCGCAGTGCGAAAATGCATGGCACACAAGCACGTGGTCCACCTTCTCTGCAAGGTCACACAGACGGAGCCAGAGTAGTGGAGTAAGCGGACCAGGTGTGTGCGGCCCCTTCGCCGCATGCGTGAGCCAGCTGAGAGAGTCGGTACAGATAAGCGCTGCCTTGTGAGGCCTCTCAGCGTGTTCCGTAGCGACAGCTCGTAGTAGTTCCAGCAGCTTCAACGCAGCGTATACCTCCGCGGTATAGCTACAAGAGAGCAAAGGGACCGCACAGTGTACAGAAACATGCGGAACGGTAGCGTCAGACGCCGGTAAGAACACCGCCGCCGCGCCTCCTGCCTTCTCCGTTCCATCGTCCTCCGTGTCCCAGCTGCCGTCACACCATCCCTCCAACACAAAGCATCCAGCGAGCTGTCGGTATGCCTCCGCACGCGCCTTCTCATTGGCCTCGAGCATTTGCGCCGGGGTGAGCCTGCTTTTTGCGATGTGGAATGGTGGTAGGAAGTGAACCTTGTCGGCGGTAGCTGGAACGGGAGTGGGAGGGTAGAGAGTAGGCAGAAGGTGCGGCACATAAAGGTGTCCAAAGCAGGAAACCGGGTCGTGCGTTCGAGGTATGGCGGGAGTTCCCCGTGCGCGATAGAACTCGTCGCACAACTGCTGTGTCAGGGTGACTTCGAAAATCGGCAGTGTGTTTCGACGGTGATTCCACTGAATCGCTCGACGGCGCATCATCATGTCCAGCGAGTGCACGCCCATCTCCACTAGTACGTCCGAAGTGCTAGTAGTACGGACAATGCCCCCGCAGCGGCGCATGAGCTGGTTCCAGGTCGGTTGTAGGCAGGTGTGGGCGTACGTGTCCGCCAGACGACCAAGAAGCAGCGGGATGCCATACAGCATGATTTCGGCCCCGGTGTAAGCCAGGGACCGGGCCACTCGCGGATGCAGATAGGGCAGCAGCGGACTCAGACGACTGACGAACTCAGTGCCTTTCTGTCGGAGGTGCCGCATGTGCGCTGCATAGGTGAGTGAGGAGTCGATCATGACACCTAGGTATCGTTGGACAACACCATGGGTAGTAGGAAAGAGCACCTCTTCCACCTGCCTGGGGGAAGACGCAATACCCCGTGTGGCCGGTATGGCCATGGAGGCGGCAGGTGGTGGCCGTCGCACAATCTTGATTGGTGGTAGTGCGGTCAGGGAGAGCCGTCGGAGGTATGCAGGTATGACGTTCCTGTATCCTTCGAGCCATTGAAAGACCGACTTGGGCGAAAGGACCATGTTGTGCGCCCCACACCAATCGAAGACGTGCTGGACAATCGCGTTCATGCAAGACACGATGCCCGGAATCTCGTACCCACTTACGAGGACAGTGAAGTCGTCAACGTAAACGACGACCTCTGCATGGCACACAAATGGAGCGGATATCGTACGCGTCAGCGTCACCGTGGAGGCCACCAGATCGTCAAGGAAGATCGTGAACAGGTACGGTCCTAGCACCGAACCTTGCGGCACGCCAGCCCACATCGTGGTCACCGGCGACTTCCTTCCATTGACGAACGTGGAGGCCTTCCTGTCCCACAACCAGTACCGAATGAACCGGATCAAGTACGTAGGGACTTCGCGCTTGCGGAGTGCAGAGAGCAGCTGAGCATGCGGAACACGGCAGAAGGCGTCGGAGAGGTCCAGGTAGCCTGCCAGCGACTTGCCGGCACAGGACCAGTACCCAACGTGCGATTTCGGCGCGCTCTTGCGCGGCCTATCGTGTACCAAGTGTGCGGTGCCGAGAAAGTGGCCAAGGGCGTCGAGGGGGGACCTCCCTGCAACATAGCCATATTGGTTCGGCGACATGCGTCCTCGTAAGAAGCCTACCAGCCGCGCCACCACCACCTTTTCGAGGAGCCGTGAGAGGAGGGAGGTGATGCAGATTGGGCGGTAGCTCGTGACGGACTCGGGGGCTTTGCCCTCCTTGAGGAGAGGGACGAACGTACTAAAGCGCCAGGAGACCGGCATGAGTGTAGGTGTGTCGAGAATTGCGGAAAAGGCGGACGACAGAGGCTCGCGGAGGGCGTCATGCCACCACTTGAGGAGCCTTGGGGTAAACCCGTCGTTGTCCGGCGCGCCTTTGTTCCTGAGTCCTTTGAAGGCCATATCCACCTCCCACCGAAGAACACTGGGTGCGGGTGTTCCAATGGTGGGGAACTCCATGGGAGAGGGAGGCTCCATGGGTCCTGCGGGGTCAGAGCAGTGTTTCGCCGTAAACACTTTGTTGAGCTCTGTGGCCTTGGCTCGCGCGGTCACATACCGTTGTCCGGTGGCTGGATCAGTAAGCGGGACACACGGGGGCACCCCCTCGTGAAGCTTCTGAAAAGCACGCCAGGCTTCGGTCGGGTCGTGGACGTCCGTCATGACAAACGACACCGGAATGTAACGAGAGCGCAGTGCGCCGCGGGGAAGTGAATCCCTGCAGCGGTGGCAGCGGGACATGACATCTGCGATATCACGTCCGCCGCGAAGACGCTGGGCAGTGAGACGGTGGTGGGCCTCGGTGACGAGGTGCCAGCGAATCTGCCGTTGACGTCGGTGGATGCACCCTGCGTGGGCGCAAGGGACGGCCAACACAACCATGTAGTGGTCACTGGGACAGGGACACGGCGTGAAGACCAGGTGCACCGTCGGACGGACGCCTGGGGCGAGGAGGAAGAAGTCGACAGCGGATTCGCGGGTAGTCGTGGGCTGAAGGAGACCCGGGCTGTGGGACGTACGGTAGAGCGTATGTTCCAGAAAAGCGAGGATCTTGTCGCCACGTGCGAATGTTTCCGTTGCGGACAGACGTGCTCCAGGCGACCAGCGTTCGTGCCTGGCGTTGAAGTCCCCGCCGATGATGTCAGGACGCAGTTGACTGACAAGTTCGACGAGCCAGGCATCGACAGGTGCGGAGGCGCCGGGGCGGACATAGACGTTACAGATCCGAGTTGTATGGAGCAGGAGAGAGTCCTGGATGTCGGCGCACTGCCACTCAAGCAGTGCTCCATTGTCGCCGAGCATGTGGCCAGCCTGGCTCCAGGGGATGCTGTAAAATCGTTTGTCTGCCGTGATGGCGAGCCCACCACCTCGTAGGGGCCCCACTGCTCGCTGGGCGTGGAGAACGTGCGAGTGTTGTTCCAGGCGTGCGAGCAGTGTCGCATCGGCTAGCTTGACTTCTTGAAGTAGCCAGATGGGGGGGAACCATTCCTGCTCACGGTGCGCGTTGAGACAGTCGCTGACGGCGGCCGTGAGGCCGCCCACGTTCCAGGTGCCAACACGCGGGGGAGGGCGTTGAAACGGGGCGCGACAGGAAGTGGTGCGTGGAGGGGTGGGATGGGGTGGGCGCGTCGGTGCGCCAGCCACGGAGAGAGCGTCGCGTTGGTCGTCAGGAGTGGAGGCGGTCGCGCGGTGTGAGGGCGCAGCGGCGGCGTCTCCGGCAAGTGACGGGGCGGCTCATGGGGTGGCTGATGGGGGGGTTGCGCCGAGGAGGTCGACCTCGCTGGGGAGGCCGCGGCTGTCGGCGCAGCTGCTGTAGCTCGAGCCTGAGCTGGTGGCGTCGCTGCTGTCACTAGGTCGATTGGTGGCGACCTCGGAGCGGCGAGTTTTGGTAGAGGCGGAGCGAGCTCCCTGGCGTTGAGAGGCGGTCGTGGGGGCAGTGTTGCGCTGGCGACCGGTGGCGGGCCGTTTGACGCCGCCAGTGCGGGAGGTGGCAGCGGAACTACTACGCACGCTCTCGGCCGGGTCAGCCATGGAGGCGTTGCTGGACATGGGGCGCGCGGACACCGGGATCTTGCCGCGACGTGGCGTAGGACCGTGTGGTCCGATGGGGGGTCGACCTTGTGATCCGGAGGCGCGTAAGGCCGAAGCAAGGGCCGCGACGGTGAGGGCAGGGGCGCCTGCGGTTGACGCGGCTGGCTGTGGGAGTTGGCGAGCAGCGAGGGGGTTGGCGGCGTTCGTGAGAGGCGCTGCGGTGGATGTGGGCGCGGCGGAGAGTCGTCGTGGGGGGGCAGGGATGGAGTACACCTCTTGAGAGGAGGGTGTTGCACTCATCGCTGTTGCGGCCGAGTGCTGCGGGGCGGGTGTGGGTGTGACCGGGACGTACGATTGGACAGACGGGGTGGTGAGGCCCGGCTGGGTCGGCGGTTGCACCCATGGTCCCGGCTGGGCAGCGTATTGGGCGACGAACGGTGCGGCGGCTGGGGGGGTGAATGGCGGAGCGGGTGGACGAGACGGAGGACAATGTGCCGGGTCCTGTGAGGGCACGGTCCAGGGGCGATGGTGCGCCGGGTCGACAGCTTCTTCGTTCATCGCGGGGAGAGAGGGAGGCGGCGGTCGGGGCCCTACGGAGGCGAAGGATCCGAGGATGAGCGCCGCGTCCTTCCGGTTGTTGGCGATGTCGACGTAGCTGCGTAGTTCCCGGTGGAGCAGGGAGCTCCGCTCGAGGCGCTCGTCGTTGAGGAGGACGTCCAGGTCGAGTGCACGGCTGGCGGCGATGCGACTGGCTAGCTGAGCTGCATGTTCGGTCCTAACGTGCGCCGTGTAGGGCGGCGCGGCGACGAAGGACTGCAAGCAGCCAGGATAGGAGCACCAGTGCAAGGTCGTGTGTGTGTGCTTCAGCTCGTGGGCCATGGACTTCAGCGCCACGTCTAGCTTCAGGCGGAAGCTGTCTCGCGCGAGGTCGTGCCACGCGGTGATGGCGGTGCTGACGCGCTTGGCGCACTCTGCATCCCCCGCTGCTGCAGGATAGAAGCAGGGGATGGTCAGGGAGGGCAGGGGGCAGCGGCGAAAGTACTCGTCAATCGTGCGGCGGCGTTGGTGCGACGACAGGCGGAGATGGCGCGCCTGTACGCTGACGTGGGGACGATGCATCGGTGCGGACCAGAGGTTGAAGCACTCGACGGTGCGCTGCTGTGGTCGTGTGCCGGATGTAGGTGGAGGGTTTTGCCTGTTGGTCGACGCAGGCTGTCGGTCTCGACTGTCGTTCTTCTTGTTAACAGCCCGTCGAGGAGGGATGTTGGCGGCGGTCGCGTCTCTGGACGCGGGCGGCGGCGGCGACATGGGTGGGGGGACATGTCGGGGAGGAGTGGCGGACGGTGGCGGATGGCGGCGGGCGGGGTGGGGAGAGGCGGTACCAGTGCGGTGTCCGCGTCGGTCGCTGTGACGGGAACGCCCTCGTCGTGAGGCTGCTGGTTGGGGCGCAGGAGGCACAGGGTCGGTTCGGGTCACAGTGGGAGCGCTGGGGGTGCTCGGGGCCGGCGGGTGAGTCGCAAAGTACTGCCGTAGCATCTGCTCCAGGAGATGGGGCGGCAGGTCCTCCACCTTGAGCGTCGCTTCCGGTCGTGGCTTCGGAGGCATGGTTCGGCTGATCTGCGGGAAAAGAACAATAAAAAGGAGAAGAGGAAGAGGGAGTGTGCTTGAAAAAAAAAGGGGAGTGGAAGAGAGGGGCAAGCACAAGGGAACAAATCGTGGTAATAGAGAGGGGGCTGGTGAAAGGTGAAGGGAAGAAGTGGCAGTGATGATGCTGGAGTGCGACGAGGGTGAAGAGAAGAAGAAAGGCGGGGAGAAGAAATGGTAGTAGCGAAGCTGGAATGCGACGGAAGTGAAGAGAAGAAGATATATATATAGTTGGGGGTGAGGGGAGAGGAAGAAGAGAGGAGGAGAAAGGGAGGAAGCGAGTAGCGAGAGGACGGGACTCTGATGCAGGCGCTCGCCAAGAAGCAAGACTGAGAGGGAACATGGGGGCGGGGGGAAGGCGGCACGGGATGTTTGAACCAAGGGCGTACATGAGGTCCACAACAGCCTGCGCGGGCGGTCAAAGAGCGGGGGAGAGAGGAGACCAATCTCCATGAAGGTGCGCCAGGAGGTCTGTATCGGAGGCGTCATCGCTAAAGGCGAGGAAGCGAGTTTGATTTGACCGGAAAAGTGCATTGCTCCGACGTGCACGGAAAAGAGAAGGGGAGAAAAGAAAAGAGAGGGTACAGGGAAAGAAGAAGAAGGAGGGGGGAAGGGAGAACAGAGAGAAAGAAGGAAAACGGTGAGTGACGTCGCGGGACAGCGTCTGTTGGTGTCATGGGATGGAAGAGGAAGAGGGTCAGGCGTAGGCACCAGCGGGCGCGTCACGGTCGGTCACACACGCAGGCAGAATCATGTGGCCGACCACTCAGAAATGAGGAGGCAGGGGGGTATAGGGTTGCAGGCCTGGCACATCACAGGAATACCACCACTTCGGCGCTGCAGTCAATCCGCCCTGCCCCAGCCTCGTCGGCAGAACCGGAGAGAAGAAGAAAAAGAAGAAAAAAAGAAAAAAAGAAAAGTGAAAAGTGAAAAGTGAAAGGAGAAAAGTTGAAATGAGAAGTGAGACGTGGGCACGGCGGAGTGGCAGGTCAGTGTGACATAAGTCGCACATCAGCAACACATCAGCCGTGCCACGCACGAGAGTTAGCCATCCTAGTACTCCTCGATATCCTCCTCGCCCATGTCGTCAGCGGACTCCGCACCAACCTCCTCGTAGTCCTTCTCCAGCGCAGCAAGGTCCTCGCGCGCCTCGGAGAACTCACCCTCCTCCATGCCCTCGCCAACGTACCAGTGCACGAACGCACGCTTGCTGTACATCAGATCGAACTTGTGGTCGATGCGCGCGAACACCTCA
>JAECZO010000120.1:0-84982 GCA_019188245.1 Novymonas esmeraldas | reverse complement strand
GAGGACGCAGTGTTGTGCGAGGTTGGGATGGCGAAACATGATCTTGCGCGATGAGGGGCGGACGCGAGTAAAGAAACGGAGGAGGACGAGGTGATCTGGTGATGGCGGAGGAGGAGTGTGTGTGTGTGTGTGTGTGTGTGTGTTTCTGTGTCTGACGTCTCTTTGGCGCTCGCTCTTATCTCTGCTCCCCACACCTCCTTCACAACATTGCGTGTTGGGTCCGCTTCCCCTCACGTCCGCTGCTCATCCCAAGAATGCATGTCTCTCTCTCTCTCCACTCCGCCGCCGATGCCTCCATCGCTGCGTCACACAGTGCGCGACGTCATCTCCTCCATCGAGACCCTCGACTCCCGCCATGTCTCGTCAGCGAGCGCAACCTCTCTTTTTTTTTTTCTCCCGAGTTCTCCCCTTCTTCTCTGTGTGTCTCTCTACTTCTTCTTTTACTTCTGGACTGCTGCACGTCCCGCTTAACTGTCGCGAGCGTGCTTGCGAGTGTGTGTGTGTTTGTGGTTTTTACTATAAATTTTTTTTTTTTTTCTCTGTGCGTTCGTGCTTTCGAGTGTGTGCGTGTGTGTGTGTGTGTGTTTGTGTTTGTGGTTTTTACTATAAATTCTGTTTTTTTTTTCTCTGTGCGTTCGTGCGTGCGTGTGTGCGTGTGTATGTGTGGCGGTGGAGGTTGTCGCTTCTAACTCTCTCTCTCTTTTTATCTCTCTCTCACTCTCTGCTGGGTCATGTGCGGTGTGGGAGAGGAAGAGGAGAAGAGAGGGACGACGTCCACCGGGAGTCACACTGTTCCCCACCAACGCTGTTGTCCAGACTCCTTCGGGGCTTTCGAAGGCGATAAGGAGGACACAATGACAACGTCATCATTTGGACATCCTCACCAACTTTTCTTCTTCTCCGTCACGCAGCGTGGCTGGTGTCTCTCTCTCTCTCTCTCTCGACATCTCGTGGGTGTGGTGTGCATGGATCGAGAGGAGCCCACTGTCGCTGTGTC
Organism: Novymonas esmeraldas; assembly: GCA_019188245.1. Taxonomy (NCBI): domain Eukaryota; phylum Euglenozoa; class Kinetoplastea; order Trypanosomatida; family Trypanosomatidae; genus Novymonas; species Novymonas esmeraldas. The sequence goes on along the minus strand of JAECZO010000120.1, from coordinate 83,985 downwards.
TTTCACCACCGTGTGCAACTCGTCACACACCACAACACTCACGCCATCTTCTCTCAACCCCCCTCCTCCCCAAACCTTCCTCGCCTCTCTCTCTCTCTTCTCTCCTGTCGTGTCTGTTGGCGCACGTCCTCCTCCTCTCCCCCACTATCATCCACACACTTGTACGCACGCACACATAAACACATCAACATTCACATGTACAGGTTGATCAAGTCGCCAGCTGTGCATGTGTGTGTAGGTGTGTGAAGGTGTGTGCGTGAGCTCTATACCAATGAAGTCGTCCTACACCGCGCTGAGTGACTTGGGCACTGTCGCGCTCTCCCACCGGGGGGAGATCGACGAGGTGAAGCGGCAGCTGGACATCAAGCACGGCTACTTCGACGCCTGGATCTACGGGTTTCTGGAGAACAAGAAGTTCAACGTGGATGAGACGGTCTCCAAGCTGCACCGGCGATTCGCCATGGAGGTGGAGGAGCTCGCCTCCTACGAGCTGACGGACTACATGCGCGAGTCGCTGCGCAAGGGCATCATCCAGGAGATCGGCAACGACAAGGCCGGTCGCGTCGCCTTCTTCATCAACACGAAGCGCGACTACCCGCAGGCGAAGTACCGTGAGGAGCAGCGCCGCTCCTTCGACATGTTCGTCAGCTACGGCACGCGTCTGCGGCGGGAGAACAAGCGGTGCCAGATCGTGATGCTCATCAACCAGGACGGGGCAGGTCTCTTCAGGAACGTCGACATGACCTTCCAGGCCGATGTGGCGCTGCGCATCTCGAAGTTCTACCCGGGCGGTGTGGACAAGATGTACATCTGCAAGATGAGCCGCACCCTCGCCGCCATGGCGAAGCCGATCTTCAAGCGACTGCCCGCCATCGTCGCGGATCGGATCCAGATCATCGACGACGACGACATCAAGCAGGGGGTGCTGCTGGACCTCTTCGACGCTGACGTGCTGCCGGTCTTCCTCGGCGGCAACAACAAGTGCGACGACGAGGAGCACTGGAACGCGTACGCGGACCGGGTGGAAAACTACTACGCGGAGCTGAAGCGCGCCGTCAACGAGCGCGGCCTCACCGTCAAGGACTACGAGCTGGAGAGCCTTGGCATCAACCCGGCCACGGCGCACGAGACAGACGCCGCCGCCGTGGGCGCCGGCACCGCCGCCGCCGCCATGTCCCAGGCAGACACCCTCGCTCACTCCATACGCGCCTTCCCCGCGCAGCCGCACACGCGGGAGCCCTCGCTGCACCCTGTCGCGAGCGATGCAGTGCGTCCACACCCGCTGAGGGGCCCGCGGCTCTCGCTGGCCCACCTGACGGACGCGAACCACACCGTCGACCCCGAGCTGAAGCCGCTGATGACGTGCCTCACGGAGGAGTCCTACCAGCCCTCACAGGACCACGACGGCGCCGATGGCGTTGGGAGGGGCGCGTCGTGGGCGGAGGTGGTTGCGCCGCTGCCGGACAGCCTGGCGCTGTTCTTCCTCGATGAGTTGCTGCGCTGGCGCACGGCGGTGGAGAACGTCGAGGGGGCGGAGCGCTACAAGATCCTCGACGGGTTCGTGTCTGGCCTGCAGACGACGACGCGGCTCGGCATCCGCGGCCTCGACGTGTCGGACCGGAAGTGGTACGTCGGCGTCCCCTACCCGCTGCGTGCCCTCTACCGCATCCTCCTCGTCGGCATCACCGTGATGAACGTCCTCTACTTCGCCGCCGCGCTCGTCTTCTCCGCCGTGTTCAGCGCTGATGTCATCATCACCGTCTTCTTCGGCTTCTTCGCTCGTCCGAACTACGTGTTCCCGCTGAGTGCGGTGCTGCTGATGGTGGCGATCCAAGGCGCCTCTTTGTGCACACGCGCCGCCGACTGCATCCTGGCTGTGTACAACGGCGACGTCATCCCGGTGTTCGAGCGGCTCGGCAGCTACTGGGGCACCGTCGCGGAGGTGATCCTCTTCTTTGTGCTCGTCGTGGTGCAGTTCGTCATCTTCTGCGTGTACGCGGTGCAGGACAGCCCGCTGCGCGGGCTCGAGATCTCCTTCGCTACCGGCTGGATCAGCGCGCTGCTTGTCGTGGCCTTCACGCACGTCTTCTTCTTCACCGGCATCTGCGCCTCTGTCACGACGCGCGACACGGACAACCGGCTCGCCGCGCTGCCCTTCTTTCTCGCTCTCAGCTTCGGCAACGCTTCCAAGGCGGAGCAGCGCGGGATGGACACGCGCTTCATGCTGCGCACCTCCTCCTACGTCATCTGCGGAGTCCCGCTCGTCATCAGCATGCTCCTCGGCATCGGATTCCTCATCAGCCGCATCGTCTCGCTCTACGTCGCCACCTTCGTCGTGGCCCTCGTCGCGGCCTACATGGTGCACTACTACTCGGACTCCTTGTCGAACTCGCTAAGCGGCGCGCTGCTTCGCTTCACGCTGTGGATGATGACGCTGGTGTGGTGCTACGTCACCTTCGCCTTCGGATTCCAGAACTACAACAACAGCTACGGCTCCTCCGTGATTGTCGCGTCGGTGCTGAACGGCATCTTCGTGCTTCTCGCCATCGTGTGTCTGCGCCAGCCGGGTCGCAGCTGGCTGCTGCGCGCGTCCTATATTGTGGTGATGGCGTACATCTTCGGGTGCTGGGTCTCGCTGTTCCCGCTGGTGGACTGGCGCATGGGGCTCTTCTGCCTCGCCATCATGCTCCACAACGTGCTGAACATCGTCTTCGCGCCGCGCACGCTGACGAGCATCCACGCCTCCTTCTTCCTCGTCGCGGCCGTCATGCTGCTGGGCACGTCGTGCGTGCTGCTCGGGTGGTACGGCACGACGCTGATGACCACATCACCGCAGAGCCTCCCCTCGGGCCCCTCCACCGCCGCGTCGCTGTCGGCGCTGCAGCTGTACCACCGCTACCCCATCTGCACGCTCTCCCTCGGCCAGGACAACTCCTTCCGCATCGTCGACATCGCGTTGCTGAATGAGCTCGTTGGTGCCCGCACGGGCGCAACGCTCACCATCGACTTTAACAACTGGTTCGGCACCCGCGGCGTCACGTACAACGGCATCGTGGCCCAGCTCGACTCGGATGGGATCTCGTGGGACATGCACGAGTTTCAGCTGCCGGCTGCGGCGAACACGACTGTGCTCGTGCTGAACAACCGCTACGCCCTGTCCTCCATCGTGGCGATGGTCGGCTGGGTCGACACGATCGCCCTCTCCCCTCTCGCCATCTTCATGCCCTACGACTGGATAGACACGATGGTGTACGTCATGTCCTTCGCCACGCGGCTCATACCATTCACGGCCAGCGACGTTGTTGGCGAACTCGCCTTGTACATCAACATGCGGAAGGTGGAGCTCGGCACGGACGTCATCCTCGCCGGCAGCGGGGTCGTGGGCGGCTTCCTCTCCGCCGCCGCCGCGGTGTCGAAGACGCAGGCGATCGTCTTCGCCTCGCCGGGTCTCCTGCACTGCTCCCGCAAGCTCGGCGTGTCCTTCGAGGGCTACCACAACTACGTCCTCTCCATCGGCGCCTACTACGGCGTGCTGAACTACGTGGGCGGGCAGGACTCGACGATGAGTCAGCGCCTCGCGTGCGACGGCTCCGCCCTTTACTGCATGCGGCCGCAGTTCTTCTCCACGGAGCTCCTCTCCGCCTGCGGGGACGCGCAGGGCCGTCGGCACGTCTCCAGCGCCTAGTCGCCGCCACACCACCACAGAGAGGCGGCAAAGGAGGGTAAAAGGAGTGTGCCTCCACAACGCTGCTGTACACGTGTGTATGTGTGTGTGTGTGTGTCTGTCCATGGTACTCGAAGGCACACTTGTGTCCCCTGGTAATGACTGCCCGTAGAACATGGCTGCTCCTCCTGTCTGTGAGAGAGAAGGAGAGAGACATTGTATGTGTGTGTGTGTGTGCGTGTGTGTGTGTGTTTGTGTGTGTGTCTGTGCACGTGTGTGTGCTCCCTCATTGATTGACTGCCGTATGTGTCTTTTACTCTCCGTCTATGCTCTACTCGTGTAGAGGAGGAATCGATATCGGTGCACTGTGGTGCGAGACACGTAGAAGTGAAGAGCGAGAGGAGGAAGACGAGGACGAGAGTGTTTGTGTGCGTGTGTGAGTGTGTGGGAGATGGACAGGACCATGCGAGACACAGTGTGGAGGAGAGTGGCAGACAGGAGAGATGGCGGCGGACAAAGAGCCGTGGCGTGTGCTGCGCCTCCCCTTCCCCTTCCTGCTCCTGCTGCCCCCTTCAGCATGCACTGCAGCGATGTGTTCACCAGACACACACACACACCTACACACTCTCCACGCTCTTTACATTATTCTCCCTCTGCCTGGTGGGACGCAACAGGAAAATCAAAAAGGCGAGAGAAGAACTGAACAGAAGCTGAAGAAGAACGGATCTCTCGATGGTGCATTCGGTGGCGCTGTGTGGTGGTGATGCCGTACGCCCTTCCCCCTCCCCCCCCCTCCGTCGTACCGGTCACTGCACCACTGCTGCTCCTGGATCGATTGACTCTCCTGTACCGCAGAACCTTCAACTACTCACTCATTCTGTCTCTGTCTTGCTTATTCTCTGTACATCTTCAGTCTTGTCTGCGGTGTGCGCTGCCTAGCAGCCGTGTGCGGGTCTCTCAGCATCACTCAGCACTGCTCAGTGAGGAGACGTGCGAGCACATATTCATAGAGAGAGAGAGAGAAGGAGAGCGCCACCCTCACAAGACTCCCTCTCCCCTCGCACACACACACACACACACACACAGACACGCACGCGCAAAGTGGAGAGCGCACTCGCTCACGTGACGGTGTGTGCGCATCCCTGCTTCCGTGCGGCATCATTCGCGTTGTGTACTCTTCCTCCTCCTTCTCCCTCTTTCCGGCGTGCGTGTAGTCTTTATCACTCCGCACACGTGCACTCCTCCTCCTCCTCCTCCATCTCTCCTTCCACATTGCCTGCTCATTGAAGAGAAAGAGCGTACGTGAAGGTGCAGTGTCTCGCAGGAGGACAGACGAGGAGCGACGTGGACGCACACCATTGCGCGGCGCGCACGCCGTAGTTGTGCCCGCTCTTGCATTCCCGTCATTCGAGTCCTATCCTGCCCCGCCTCCTCCTTGTCTTCTCTTTCTTCGCTCGCACACTTCTGTTCTCTTGCAGTGTTTGTGTGTGTGTGTCTCTCTCTACGTTGCTTCTCTCTCTCTCCCCATCTACCTCTTCCACCTCCTCTTCTCTCTCGTTTTGCTGGCGTGTTCGTTGCGACGGTGCTTCGTCCGAGGGTGCGGCTCTCTCTTGCCTTCCTCTCCTTCTCCCTCTCTCTCACGCTCTTTCCATCGCCCGCCTGCGCTGAGTACGACGGGGAGCGATGGCGAACGCGCCTGTGCTGCTCGACATCGGCACGGATGCCTATGCGCACCAGATGGAGGTGGACGAGGTGAAGCGGCGCATGGGCATCCACCACAACTACTTCGACTGCTGGATCTTCGGGTTCCTGGAGAACAAGAACTTCAACGTCGATGAGGCCATCGCGAAGCTGCAGCGCCGCGCGGACTTCGAGCGGGAGCAGCTGGCGGCCTACAACGTGACGGACTGGATGATGGAGAACATGCGCAAAGGCATCATCCAAATCATCGGCAACGACAAGGCCGGCCGCGTCACCCTCTACGTGTCCACCGCGCGCGACAAGCCCGTCTCCGCGCGGCGGGAGGAGAGCCGCATGAACTTCGACATGTTCGTCAGCTACGGCACGCGTCTGCGGCCCGAGAGCAAGCGGTGCCAGATCGCGATGCTCATCAACCAAGACAAGGCGAGCATGATGAGCAACCTCGACATGACCTTCCAGGCCGACATCGCCCTCCGCATCGCCAAGTTCTACCCGGGCTGCGTGGACAAGATGTACATCTGCAAGATGGGCCGGCTCCTCGCCGCGCTGGCCAAGCCGATCTTCTCCCGCCTGCCCGCCATCGTGTCCGACCGCATCATCATCGTCTCTGATGGCGACATCCGCGCCGGGAAGCTGCTGGAGCTGTACGACGCGAGTGTGCTGCCGGTGGAGCTCGGCGGGCAGAACGACTGCGACCATCAAGACAACTACGACCGCTTCGCCACGAACATCCGCGACTACTTCGAGCAGCTCAAGGCGGCGGTGCTCCGCGGCGAGGGGGTGAAGGAATGGGAGCTCAGCAACCTCCGCGCCTCCGGCTATGCGGAGGAGCTCTCCCGCATGGACGCGCTGAAGCGCAGCATCATCGACCCATCCTCCTCCCTGCGAGATCAGATGCTCACCGGCACCCACGAGCCCGGAGGCTGCTCTCCGCTGGGCACGAATGGCTCCGTCACGGTGGCGTCCTTCAGCCCCCGCTCCGCCGCCCGCCATGTCGTGGACATCGACGACGACGCCAACCTCGTCACCTGCGGGACGGACAGCGTGGAGATGAACGAGCCGCAGTCGCCGGCGCTGCTGCAGCTGCGCAACAGCTCAAGCGCGCCGCGGACGCCGACGCGCGACCTCTTCACCGACTACGTGAGCCAGTTCGCGACGATCGAGTCCTTCTTCCGCCTCAGCATGACGGAGATGCACGAGCGGGAGTGGCTGCAGGTGGTGCAGTGGGAGGTGCAGGAGCGACAGCGGCTCCTGCATGATAGCGGGCTCATCCAAGGCGACAAGCTGCTCGCCGGGCTGCCGCCGTCGGTGCTGCTGGTCGCGAAGGGCTTCCTGTGGCTGTGCCTCATGATCACCTCCTTCTTCTTCTTCATCGGGACGTGCTTCATCGCGCTGCTCGGCGTCATCACGCTCGTCAACATCTTCTTCGCCATCTTTGTGCAGCCCTACCATGTCTTCCTCTACGGTGCGGCGTTCGTCGTCGTGGCGGCGCAGTTCGTGATCTTCTGCTCCCGCGGCTTCGATGTGGCGCGCAACACCTTCCAGGGCCGCGTCGTGCAGGCCTTCAAGGCGTTCGGCGCCAAGGCGCTCCTGTGTCAGCTGACCATCTACGTTGGGTGCACCATCGGCTACTTCGTGCTCTTCTGCGTGATGGCCGCGCGCTACGATGTTCTCACGGGACTGCAGTACAGCCTGGCGTACGGCTGGATCGTCGCGGTGTGCCTCATCTTCGTCTACCACGTCGTCTTCGGCTTCGGGCTGCGGACGGTGAACAAGCGATCGTACGCCCACGGCAGTCGGCAGAACAACGCCGAGACGACCCTGTACCTCTTCATGGACGTGGAGATGGACGACGAGCACATGGAGGACCGCTGCCCGCCGGCGGAGGTGATGATGCTCACGATGGTAGGCGTCGTCTCTGTCGCTATGGGTGTCGCCTACCTCACCGGCGGTGGCTTCTTCTTTCTCTGTGCCGCGATCGTCGCGCAGGCGATGCTGCTGCTGCTGAGCACCACCTTCATGACCGCGCGCAGTGTGAGCTCGTCGTCCGACATCACCATCTGCGGCGTCTTCTACGCATCCATGTTTTGGATGGACGCGATCTTCACCATGTCGCAGAACCGCTGGGATGGCGGGTGGGGCAACTCGCTGCTCACGGTGCTCTTCATCATGCTCTTCTTCGTCATCACCGGGATGGTGAGCGTCTACGGGCCGTGGAAGGGGAGCGTGCGGCGGTGGCTCTTCCGCCTGTCGTGGGTGCTGCTGCTGCTGCACCTGATCGGCTGCGTGGCGGCGCTGCTCGTCTTCAACTACCGCTTCGGTCTGTTTGTGCTCGCTCTCGCGGTGCACCTGCTGCTCTGTGTCGTGCGCACCAACGGAGCGTCGAGTCACTACGGCGTCTTCACCATGTCCGCCAGCTTCACGCTCGCGCTGCTCGCCTGCTGCATCCTCGGCCACTCCAGCGCGGTCGACACGTACAGCGGCGTCGCCAGCGACGTGCTCCTGCCGAACTACGCGAGACGCTTCAGAGGCTCGAGCGCGTCGTTGTCGTCTCGGTCTCAGTCGACACTGAGCCGCCTCGATGCGCTGTCTTCCGCACCGTTCCCCTCCTCCTCCACCTCCAGCGATAGCGGCAGCGACGAGGGCATCGGCGCGCTGCCTCCGCTCTGCCTGACGGTGTTCGGCCCCACGCTGGACCTTGTCGGCATGGCGCTCTTCACGAAGTTGGGGCTGAACGAGGACCGCGCCGCGCAGGACGTCGACCTCGGCCGCTGGTTCCCGTCCTTCCGCCGGATGGCGGTGCCAGACGTGGTGGACGCCAACGTCCTCCGCATGGACGCCTTCCGCGAGGAGACGACGAAGGTGAACACGACCGTCGTCGCGGTGCGGCCCGGCAGCGATCTGATGCTGCTCATCGAGTCCATGACGATGTGGATCGACACATACGCGCTGTCCTTCTTCTCCTTCCTCATGCCCGCCATTTATGTGGACCTGCTCATGCCATACCTCAACTTTGTGCAGCAAATGCTGCCGCTGCGGTGGGAGACGTCCATCGACCACACCGCCTCGGTGGTGCGGACGCTGCTGCTGAACCTCCGTGGCGACCGCGAGGTGATCTACCTCGTCGGCCACGGGCCGATCGGCAGCAGGGCCGCGGTGATCGGTCTGCAGACGCAGTCGAACGTGAACAGCGTCGTCTTCTCCGGCCCCCCGATCGTGCAGTCCAAGTACGGCTTGAACATCACGGCCGATGTGCTCGCCCGGCGCCTGCTCTCTGTGCAGACGATGCAGACCGTCTTCTCCACGTGGTACCTCCGCACCGCGTCCATGCAATTCGTGCCGTGCAGCCTCGGTGGCACCATATGCGACCGCATCGACACCATGGTGCAGGAGCTGAACCACCTGTGCACCGCGTAGCCAGAGCGAGGGAGGAGCGAGAGGAGGGGCGTGGGGCTCGTGAGCACGATGGCGGAGCAGCAGCGGCAGCTCCTCTGCATGTACGCGGTGGGTTAGCGCATGATGATGATGGTGGTGGTGAACCCCACCGCACCGGCGCCACGTGTGTCGGCAACTCTTGTAGAGGCACTGATTATCTTTACTACTACTACCACTACTACCTGTGCGACGAGGACCCGTGTCCCCTCGTTGCTTGATACGTTGTACCTCCCGTCCTCCATGTCGACCACCTCCTCTCCCGTACGTGTCTGTACATAACTCCTTCTCTGTCGGTGTCTATTCGACCTGTCTGCTCCTGCGCGCTCCTCCGTTGCTGGAAGGAGGCGATTGTGGGAGAGACGGCGAGGATGAGTGAGCGCCGCAGCCCAGACCGCAACGCGCTTCGTCAGCACGGTAGGGTGCCTGTGTGTGTATGTGTGTCCATGTGTGCGTGTGGACGTTGTCTATGTTGTGTGTCATCCAAGGCGACGTCACTCCCTGTACTCCTCATCCTCTCTACTCACGATCGCACGCAGTCCTTGCGCGTGTGTCCGTGCCGTGCTGGCGCAATGGTCGTCCCTCCGCCCTCACCCGGCGCCTCTCTCCGAACACACGCACAGATGCGCCACACACACACTCTCTCCCCCTCTCCCCTCGCCGCTCTGCCTCTCCATCATCTCACCGCACTCGCACACCGTCAGCAAGTAGAAACAACAAAGAGAGAGAGAGAAGTGTGCAAGAAAGTCCTCGTACATCAGCAGGGAGAGCAGGCAACCCCCTCCTCCACGTGTCGCTGTCAGCACTGTCCTCACCCTCTTTGTATTTGTTGCTCTACCCTCGTTTCGCTCTGTGTTCTTCGGCTTGCTCATCGACGCACTCACGGCCGCGTCGCTGCTTTGCCTGTGTGTGTGTGTGTGTGTGTCTTTATCACTCCCCAGTCTGCTGCTCGCACACACAGTGCCCGAGCGCTGAAGAGGACTCTACCTCCTTCTCCTCCTCCGTCCCCATCGCATGGAGGGAGACGCAGAGGGCAGCCCGTGGGCGTCGAGGGCGGAGGCCGGGGCGCAGCAGCTGCGGCGCTTCTCCCTCAGCGCGGAACAGCGCAGCCGCCACGCGTCGCCGTCGCTGCTGCCGCCACTCGCGCCGCTGCACCACGAGAGTGCCGCGGCGGCAGCGACGCCGGCCAGCAACTACGTTTCGATGCCGTCCGTGTTCTCGCCTCATCGTGACGCTGCCGCGATCCCGTCCATCTCCACTCTCCACCGCGACCTCGAGCACCTCTCTCTCCAGCTGGCAGGCATGTCCGGCGCTGGCGGCGCACTGAGCGAGCCACGGCAGACCTCCGCGCCGGGTGCACCACGCACCTTCCCACGGGAGCAGCGCCGCCGCTCGGACGAACCGTCGGCGGCGGCGGCTCCCCATCACGGCGCCTCGAGCGACATGACAAGACTGTCGGAGGCCCCGCCGCTGCATCGCCCGCGTCTCCGCCGGTCCGCCAGCCCGCTGGAGCAGCCCGCCGCCGTGCAGCCACTCCCACGCATCACCCGCACCACCGTCGACCCCGCCGCCGAGGACTCCGGCCGCCGGTCGTCGTCGACGGCCTCCAGCTCGCCGCCGCCGCTGCTGGAGACGCACACGTCCCTCCTCGTCGACGAGCCTCTCCGGGCACCGCAGTCGACGCCGGCCGCCCCCACCCTCGCCCCCGCCGCGCGGCAACCGGCGCCACTGCAGCTCGGAGCGGCGAGCGCCCCGGACGTCAGCAAGGCGGGTGCCGCGCCGCCGCCACGCACGCGCGGGGAGCTGCCCACAACGAAGGCGTCACCGGTGGCGAACGGCCGCGGCAAAGGTCGCGATGGCCGCATCACCGTCGTGGTGCGGAAGCGTCCCATGGCACCGGGGGAGGCCGGCACGGACTGCGTGCACGTCGAGGACGCGCACGTGCGCATCGCCGTGACGAAGCAGCGCGTCGACCTGACGAGCTACGAGGAGAAGAGCGACTACCTCTTCGACGGCGCCTTCGGTGCCACGGCGACGAACGAGGACGTCTACGCGGCGGCGGTGCAGGAGCTGCTGACGGTGAGCCTGGCCGGCGGCAGCGCCTCCTGCTTCGCCTACGGGCAGACCGGCAGCGGCAAGACCTACACGATGCTCGGGACGGACACGGAGAAGGGCCTCTACCTGCAGGCCGCCGCCGACCTCTTCCAGCGACTGGGGCCGCAGCAGGAGCTGAGCATCTCCCTCTTCGAGATCTACTGCAACTCGCTGTTCGACCTGCTCAACAGCCGCCACCCGATCGTCCTGCGCGAGGACGCCAACCGCCGCGTCAACTTCTGCGGCATGACGTGGTGCACCGTGGCCGGGGTGGACGAGCTGTGGGAGCGGGTGAGGGCGGGGACGGAGCAGCGGCGCAGCGGGACGACGACGGCGAACGAGCACTCGAGCCGCTCGCACGCCGTGCTCGCCATCCGCATCAGAGACGCCGCGCGCCCAGACTTCGCCGGTGCCGTCAACTTCGTCGACCTCGCGGGCAGCGAGCGCGCCGCCGACACCGCCGCGCACGACCACCTGACGCGGCTCGAGGGGGCGGAGATCAACAAGTCGCTGCTGGCGCTGAAGGAGTGCATACGGGCCCTGGATGAGAAGAAGCGCCACGTGCCCTTCCGCGGCTGCCGCCTGACCGAGGTGCTCCGCGACAGCTTCACGGGCAACAGCAAGACCGTCATGATCGCTGCCATCTCCCCGAGCTCTCTGAACCACGAGCACACGAACAACACGCTGCGCTACGCCTTCCGCGTCAAGGGACTCAGCATCGCCTCGGTGGAGCCGAGCAAGGCGCGCAATGCACCACGGCCCTACCAGCCGGTGCCGCGCAACCGCTCCGCCGCCAACGAGCGCACGTCCCTCGCGTGTCCAGCGGAAGTCGACGCGCGCGGCCAACGCCGTGGCGCACCCGCGTCGCCGCGGAAGCCGCGCCGCGCGCAGCGACGCCGCCGTGGTCGCAAGCACTCCAGCCGGTCGCCGAGCGACGTGAGCCTGTCGGACGGCGAGCGGAGTCTGTCCGCGAGTGACACAGGGGTGGGCCGGGAGGGGACGCGCTTGAGGGGGACGCGGCGGTCGCGTGCGGTCCCGCCACGGCGAGGCTCGATCGACTCGCCAGCAGCCGCAGCGGCGCGGAGTCGCGGCGTCGCGGAGGTGTCGCCGACCTCAGCCGAGCCGCCGCTGCGGCCGTCACGTGGAAAAGGTGCGGTGTACGGCGAGGCACCGCCGCCGCAGCCACGCGCGGCGCTCTCCTCCTCCGCGCTCTCCGACTCGCTCTCCTCTTCCATCACTGGCGCAGACCGCATGCCGCGGGAGGCAGCGCACGTGCTGCCGCCGGTGCGCCACGCCGCTGCCCACCGCCGCACTGCCGCAGGTGCCGCGGCCGCGACGTCCTCTGCCGTGGATGTGGCGCAGTTGGAGCAGCGTCTCCGTCAGCAGATCATGACACAGCTGCGGACGGACATCGGTAAGGAGCTGGAGGATGTGCTCTCCGAGAAGGAGGCGGTGATCGCGGCGCTGCAACGGGAGAACGCGCGGCTGCGAAAGGTGCTGGAGACGACGCGGCGAGACGAGCACGACGACACCGGCACACCACGCGAGGCGCAGGAGCGGCACCCACGGCCGAGCGTGCTCCCAGCACTGCCAGACCCACCGTCGCCGAGCATACTGCAAGAGCAGCTGTCCTCCGGTCCCTCCACCACCACCTCGGCCGCCGACGAGTCTCCTGTGCACATGCTCCCCTAGCGCGGCGCGCGGGTGGGTGGTGGTGCTACCGACGCATAAGTTCTTTGTGGGGACAGAGGGAGAGAGGAAGAGATGGTGAGCAGCATCGCGGGTGCATCTGCTCCTTCTCGTCGTGCACGCACAGGACAGAGGGAGGATACGCGGCTGTGGCTGCCGCATCACGACGGGGGTGAGGGGGAAGGGCAGCCACATGCGAGGCGAGCTGCACAGTGACCCATGGAGAGCGAGAGCGAGATTTGGAGTAGCTGAGTAAGGGAGAAGGAGGAGGAGGAGGAGATGGTGGTGGTGATGCGCCTGCGCCGTGGTGTGGAAGAGTATTGCGCACCTCATAGATGATGCTCGTCGCTGGCACAAGTGACACCGCCGTCACTTGCTGCTGCGTTTTTTTTTTGTTTTCGTTTTGCAGACGTGTTGACGCACTCCACCGCTGTGCGTCCCTCTCCTCCTCCAGTGTGTACGTGTGTGTTTGTGTTTGTGTGTGTGTTGGCGCGCTGTGGTGCAGACACACACATTCCCTCTCTCCCTCACTCTCACCATGTGTCTCTCTACCTTTCGTTTAGATTTGTTGTGGCTAATGGGACTGCGTGTGCATCTGTGCATCTGTGTGTGTGTGCGTGTGTATGAGGGCAGAACTGCTCCTGGTCGTCTCTGCCGGTCCCGTTGTCGACTGTCGCGTTGCACCTCCACGGCTCCTCCGCGAACTCTTCCTGGTGCACTCCGCTCTCATCACAGAAGTCCTCCCACCCCTCCTCTGCCCTCTCTTTCTCTCTCCCATTCTTCTCTTCTTTTTTTTTTTTTTCTTGCTCGTCTTGTCTTCTTCTCCGCTACAGTTGTCGCCTGATGTCCTGCCAATGCACCCATCTACCTCTCCTCCCCCCCCCCTCCTTCCATCGTCTCACTGCCCCCCACTCACGTATCTGAAGAAGAAGATCATCCTCCTCCCAGTCACACACAAACACACAAACACACACATGTACACGCGATCATCGGCAGTTGGAGATTGCACATGAAAGGTGTACGGAGTGCATGGCGTTCCGCGTGAGTTGATGGATTCGGCTTCAAGTGATTGTGGTAGAGCAACTCTCCCTTCCTCCGTTTACACACGTCAACGCGCGACGGTCGATCCAGACATGCACGTGCTTCTCTATCTGAGTGTCTGTGTGCGTCTGTGCGGTCTTCAGCAGCAACACCGTCTCCTCCTTCCTCTCTCTCTTTGTGAACAAGTACGTTGTCCTCTACGCGCGCAGAGGCCGCCAGTGCACTGTGTGTAAGAACCTGAGCTACCCCAGCAATACACGACACACATCCACACACATCCACACACACACACACACACGTACACACACAGAAGACAGTAGACAGTCGGGCGGACACGTCTCCGCGTCGACAATGATGCGCCTGCTGCACAGGTGCGATCTCTTCCGTGTCGTGCAGGACCGGGAGAACCACCTGACACCCGCCACCGCCTACGGCGCGGCCGTCAGCCTGGTCACAACACTCCTGCTGGCCGTCCTGCTCTTCGGTGAGTTCTACAGCTACTTCAGCGGGCACAAGAACTGCCACATCACCCCGTCTGTCTTCAAGAACACATTGGATGCGGAGGCGCAGCGCAAGGTGGACACGCTGCACTTCTCCATCAGTCTGCCCTTCATACCCTGCGACCGCGTTGCCACCGAGACGCTCTCGCCGTGGGGGCACGACGTGGAGGTGGAGCGCGAGACGCTGGTGTGGCTCTCGCACATCCCGCACGGCTCCTACACCGGAGAGTCCTCGGTCGCCTACATCGTCGGAGAGGTGCTGGACGGGGACGAGCGCGGCTGCCTCGTCACCGGCACCGCCCCCATCGCCGTCGTGTCCTCCTCCTTCAACATCGTGCTGAGGAACTACCGGCTGGAGGACAGCAGAAGACTCCGGCCGGACTTCAAGATCCACTACTTCTCCGCCGGCAACGCCTACGAGGACTGGGGCGTGCCGCAGATACGCCGCCAGACCCTCGAGCCCATGTCCGGCTTCCAGAGCAGCTTCAACCTGCAGCAGCCGTACTTCTACCAGTTCTTCCTGCAGCTCATCCAAACGACGGTCGACCTCCCCGGCAGGGAGGACCGCTTCGGGTACCAGTACACCGCCTTCTACTCGATGCTGCGCTACAACGGCCAAGGGCGGCCGCCGGGGCTGTACTTCGCCTACAAGCCCTCGCCCTTCTCCATGGACTGCGCGGTGCAGCACGACACCATCAGCCACTTCATCATCAACCTGTGCGCCGTCGTCGGCGGCGTCTACACCGTGGCGGGGATGGTGGAGGCAGGGCTGGAGTGGCTCGCGCGTGAGCGACGCCTCCGCGAGACCGCCGCCAGCCACCGGCGCAACGCCGAGGCCCTCCTGAGCGCGTCCAGAGACCACCCCGCGACGGCGTGACACCCGTCATGCACCACTCATGTGTATGTGTTTGCGTGTGTGAGGCGCCAGCAAAAGGTGGATCAGGGTTGTGAGACGGGCGATGGGGCAGAGCTCGCGTCGTCTCCCCCTCTCTGCAATACTCTCATTCTCTTCTTCTCTCATGTGCATCTGACGTACGAAGAGCGAGTGCAGTGATGATGCCACACACACACACCCGCGTATCTGTCGGTTCTGTGTGTGTGTATGTATGCTCATCTGTACTTGTATGTATGTGTATGTGTATGTGTGTGTGTAGGATACGTAGCGCATGACACCGCAACGACTCCTTGTCTCTCTACTGGAGAGGTGACCATATTCTACGAGCTTCACACTCACAGACACACACACTTACAAGCAGGCACTCACACGTGCAGCACTGTGTGTGGGATGGAGTCAGTAGTATCCCAGCACCTGTGGCAGAGACTATGGTACTCCTTCCGTCCACCTCCCTCACCTTCTTCTTCTGCGTCCCTCCGGCAAATCAAACACACGTACATTCCCCCAGTAAGGACACTCCTCGAAGCCACATTGGACGGTGTGCCTCTCCACGCACGCACACACACACACACACACACACATACAAACACGTGTCCCCACAGCGTCTTCTTCGTCCCACCGCCTCGTCTCCTCCCTCTCCGTGCCGCTGCGTCGTTGAACATGCAGGCGGAGTTCAACCTGGCACACTCCATCAAGCGGCTCCTGACACGGGAGCGCTGCGAGCAGCTGGACCTGGACGGCTACCTCGTCCTGGATGAACAGCCCCTTCCAACCGCCGCAGCGAAGGAGCTCCTGTGTGATGTGAAGCGCTGCTTCCACGACGTGGACGGCGGCGCGGTGCCGAACCAAGTCGAGTTTCTCACCGCGGATGGGCCGGTGAAGCTCACGAAGCCGAACATCTACGAGTGCGACCTGCACAACGCTGCCATTCGCCGGCAACTCCCACACTTCGACGCGCTCTTCCAGGGCCAACTCGGGGAGCTCGTGGAGGTGCTGCGGGACCGTGTCAGCTGCTGCGAGGACCTGCAGTGCTGCGACACGGCTGACCTCGCCGCACGCGCCGTGACGGTGAAACTCCAGATGAACGTGGGTGGTGCCTTCCCGTGGCACTACGACAACCCCGGCAAACCGAACAAGCGTCGTCTCACCATGGCGGTCTATCTCACGGAGGACTCGTCCCCGGAGATGGGCGGCGAGCTGCAGCTGATGCCCTTCCTCGGCCCCCGCATCACCGTGCCGCCGCGGTTCTGCACCGTCGTTCTCTTCCGCTCCGACAGGACGCTGCATCGCGTGCTGCCCATCGCCGGCCACCTGCGCAAGACGCGGTACTGCTTCACCATCTGGTTTGACGGCGCCCTCACGAACAGCGACGACGATCTCCTGCTGAAGGTGCAGCACCTCGAGGAGGCCGCCATCCCCCTCTTGCGCCGGAGCGCAGTGCAGCGGACGCTCTCCCGGGCTGTGTACGAGTCCGAGTACGAGGCGTCTCTGGTGGACTGCTTCGGCGCCGACTCGACTGCGTTCAAGATAAGTCTGCGTGAGCACCGCGCACACCTCCAGCAGCTTCTCAAGCATGACAAGCTGCGTGCCTTCCTGGAGGTCCTGCGAGAGTACCGCGAGGACCTCCGGGCCGAGTGAAGGACGTGAATGCGATGCAGTGGGCGAGCGCACCTCTGCGTGTCTCTCTGTCCGATGTCCGCCCGCCCGCCCGCCGTCCACGTCTCGTCTCTTCTTGTTTTTGTCTCTGCTGAGTTCTGCGGGACACGCTGGACATGACGGCGGCGCAGCCGATCACGTGTGCCGCTGCTCCCCCGCTCTGTCCTCCTCACCCAGCGGTGAGAGTCCGTGTCGTCTTCTCCTTTTTTTTTTTTTGCTTTCTTTGGTGTGTGTACATGTGTGTCTGTGTGTGTCTGACTCTGTGTGTGTGTGTGTGTCCGTGGCGGAGGCGATTGTGGATTCCCACACACAGTGGTGCTCCTCCTCTCCCCCTCACCCTTTCCCCTTCCGTCTTGACCTCCCTATCTCTCTGTCTGTCTCTCTTGTGCCCTCTGCGCGTTGTGGTGTGCCTCCTCGACACCGCTGGCGTGGAGGAGCGACTCATGCGCCGCGCACCACATGAACACGTGCATTCGCGTTTGCGTGTGTCTGTGCGTCCGTGTGTGTGTTCTCTGTGCGCTGAACTCCCCACCAAACGCTTGACTGGAGCGTCTCTGCAGCTCTGCAGTGCTGTTGCAGTCCGTTGTTGCCCAGCCCTCACGCGATGGACGTTCCCCCTCTGTATCTGTCGCCTCCCTCGCCGTCCTCCTTTCCTCTCGCTGATCCTTCGCTACTTCTTGGCATGCGTGTGGAGCTGTGGTGTCGCCGCACTCCTCGCGGTTGCTGTCTCTCCGTAGCGGACAGCCCTCTCCCCCATCACACATACATAGTCACACACACAAACATACGTACTGGGACGCAGACACACGCGGAGGTGTGCGTACACGCGTGCGTGCGGTCTCTGCGGGAGTCGTGGACCATGCTGGTGACGTCGATCCTGCGTTGCGCGAACCTGCGCACCCTCGGCCTCGATGTGGGCCGCACCTACACAAGTGCAGAAATCAAATCTGCATTTCTCAGCCAAGCCAAGTCCGCCCACCCCGACGCCGGCGGCGACGCGGAGAGGTTCCGCCAGCTGAAGGACGCCTACGATGCCCTGCGCAGCCGCGCCAGCGAGCCCGCCGCCGGCGCAGGCTGGACGTCCGCCTACACCACCACTCGCAGCAATGCGGCACCACCCGGCGGGGCGTCGGAGCGGCGCGCGCACATCTTCGAGGAGCGCTCCAGCGCCGACGGCCGAGGCGGTGGCGGCACGTGGGACTACGGCTCGGGCAGGCGCTACGCGAACGAGTCGACGCGCCACTTCTACCGTCCCTACACTGCGAACTACCGCGACCCACGCACCACCGGGTTCACGCGGGAGGAGGTGGCCCGGGCGGAGTGGGCGATGCGCCGCCGCATCATCCGGCGCGTGCTGTGGAACCTCCTCGTCTACGGCAGCGCCGTCTACCTGCTGTGCGAGTACTGGCGGGGCCGCGGCGAGACGCGGTCGAGAGACAGCGAAGAGCCGACCTTCGCTCGGGCGGAGGCGGTGCAGCGACGAGAGCAGCAACTCCGGCGCATGCAGCCGGAGCTGCACCCCGGCTGGACAGAGGCGCAGATCGCGCAGTACCTCGAGGAGTGGAACGAGTACCTACGAGATCGTGAGCTTGCCGTGGCGCACGACCGTCGTGCCACCACACCTTCGCCAGTCTCACGTGCGTCTGCCGGTGGCGCGTCTCGCGGCGCCACTACCGCTCCATCCAGCGATGCGCACGTCTCCTCCACGGCCTCCTCCTCTGCTGTGGCAGTGCAGCCGGCTGGCGTGGTGCCAGCTCGCGCTGATATGCACCTCGACATGAGCGACGAGGATGACCTTATCGACGAAGAACTCTAATGTGTCTGTGTGCATCATGTGACTCTCTTGCTTCTGCTGTGGCTGTTAGCCCATGGGCTTATGCTTCTCTCTATCTCTCTCGTGCCTTTGTGTTGTGAGACTTCTCTCCACATCCGAGAGGTGGCAGTAGAGATACGAGTGCAGAGGAGGAAGATCTACCACCCACTTCTCTGCGCTTTCTGGACCGGTGACGCACTGCACTGCAGCCGTCCAGTGGCGTGTTCCCTCCTCTCACAGCGGCCCACACGCGCACACGCCACACCCGCGTGGCAGTGAGAGAGAGAGCTCGACAACACACGTGCACGCACTCCTTTTGGTTTCTTTCTCTCCTTCTCTACTCATCACTCTCTCTCTCTCTCTTCTTCTCGTGTGCTATGCGGCTCTCGCGAGTCAGTTGCTTCTTGGATAGTGGGGCTCTGTCGATGCTGCATCCGGCGAGGCGCGCGCTCTGCCGCGTGACGGCGCAGAACTACAAGACACGCATCACAGCCGAGACGCGTGCGGCCATCGCCGGACTGGACGCGGCGGTGTTTGGATTTGAGCGGGCGGAGTGCAGCGGGCCGGTGCCGGCAAAGCTGGCCGGCAGCTACACCATGTCCGACCACCTCATCCTCAACACAGCCATGCCGCCGACGGCGTGGGCGAAGCGCTACCAGAACGTCCCCGGCTTCAAGGAGTTGGAGGCGGCGGTGCGGGCGCAGCTGCCGGAGGCGACGCTGACGGTGTGCCACACAGCCGAGTACCCCGCCGGCACGGTCTTCCGCTTCGCCCCTGCCGCCGCGGAGACTGGCGGCGGAGAACAGCTGCAGTGCACGCGGTACGCACCAGCGGCCGTGCCGCTGTGGCACGACGGTGTACCGCCGTCGTCGATCGACTGCTCCGCCGACTCCTTCGTGCTCGTGTGCGCTCACCGCTCACGCGACGCACGCTGCGGGTACTGCGGACCTGTGCTGGCGGACATCTTCGGTCAGGAGCTGCGGCGCGCGCTCCCCGAGTCCTCACGTGTGCACGTCATGCCGTGCTCTCACTTTGGCGGGCACGTGTACGCCGGCAACGTTCTCCTCTACAGCCGCCACGGCGGGGTCTGCTTCGGCTGCGTAACGCCGACAGATGCGGAGGCGCTGGTGGACATGATCCGCAACGACGACGGCGTTGTGCCCCCCACGCTGAAGGACCGCGTGCGGGGACGGCTGATGCCCTCTGCAGCTCGCTAGCCCCATGCCACACCGCTGACCGGCCTCCACTTCTCTCCCACCCAGAGACATTCGTGCACACACATGCACACACACACGCACACGCACGCAGCGCTACTACTCCTCCCACTTCTTCGCTGCGCTGGTGTGCTGATGGTCGCGTCGCATCGTGCACGCGATACGCTCCTGCGGTCTCGCCCCTCCACACACCCCTCATGGTGTCTGTGTGCAGGCCCACATACGACGTAGCGCGCTCCCCTGATGTCCAATCGTATGGGTCAGCAGGATCGCGCACGGTCTCACCTTCTATATTCACCTTCTCCCAGGAGAGAGGCACATACACGTTCACACACACACACACACACACACACTCGCTCACTCTCTTCCTCTGGCTGCTCGTGTGTCTTCAGCTCTGTTACTGTCTCGTCATTCTCTTCCCCCTCCCCTCTTCCTCCTCCGCGATGCACACCCTCGTCCCTCTTGCGTTGCCCAATCGCTGCTTCCACGATCTGCGTCGATGTTGTGTCGCTGTCTCCACCCGCTCTTCCACGTGGACTGCTTCCGACCTCTTCCTGTGTCGGCTGATGTGTCCGCAGATACATCGTGTGCCACGTGCCTCTCACGCTGCATCTCGCACCCTGTTCCCTGCGCCTTTGTCCCCCAGAGAGAGAGAGAGAGAATCACTGTGGTGGTGGTGGCGGAGTCTCGATGGTGCTCGTGGAGCCACAGATGATCAGACGCGTCGCCGCCGTGATGGTCCTCTGCCGTCGGCGATGAAGGCCACCGATGCAGCAGCAGCAGCAGCATCATAGTGCAGTCACCCCTCTCTTTCTCTATCTCTCCCCTGTTGATCGCTGCCCTCCTCTCCACAGAATCAACTTGACTGCACCGACGCTATACTCTGTGTTCTCTCTCTCTCTCGATGAGTGTGTGTGTGTGTGTGCTCAAGAGAGGAGAAACGACACGTCGGCGGCTGGTGACGCAAACAGAGATCGAGTGTGCATGTGTGTGTGTGTGTCAGCGAGAGAGAGAGGAGAGCGGTCCCTCTGTCGCCCACCACTGCTCCACCTCCGACGTGATGACCTCCTCCTCTCCTCTCCTCCCGCTACCCCGTGCACTCGGTTCTCTGCGTGGTGTCGACTCGTTGGGCAACGGCCGCACACACGACCACCTCTTCTTCCTCCTCTCTCTCTCCTTCTTTTGCTTTCTCGTGAATCGATGAACATGTGCACTCCTGCCTGCGCGCGCCGCCGCCGCCTCTCACACGCGGTGGAAGCCGTTGCGCTGCACACACACACACACACACACACACATACACGAACCCGAAGCGGTGACTTCCCTGTGCTGCTCATCTCTGTTTTGTTTTTTTTTGTTGTTTCTCGTTGTTGTTCTCGTCCTCTCTCTCTCTCTCTCCCTCTTCACCTCCACATACTCTCTCTCACTCTCTCTCTCTCTCTCTGTGTCTCGTCGGTGCGAGGACTGCCCTCCCTTGTGTCTTGGACGTTAATCATAGAAGGAGAGCCGTCGATCGCCGCACAGGGCCGCCGTCATCGTCCCCCCCCCCCCCTCCCTCACCACTCATCAGCCTCTCTCGCTCTCTCACTCACGCACATCGCTGCGATGCCACGCCGATCGGGTCCGCAGATCAAACGCGCCGGAGATGCGAAGGGCGCTGATGGAGGCGGCGGGAGAACAGAAGGGGCGAAGACAACAGCGCCGCCGGCGGCCGTGGATGAGCAGTGGTCCGCCACCCGCCAGGGCGGCAACGTGCTGCAGTGGCTCGCGCAGAAGACAGACGCAGCCGCGCCAGCGGCCACGTCGCGCGGCGCCGTCGAGTACCTGAGCCAGGCGAAGAAGCCGAAGAGCTACGCGGCAGCTGCAGCGGCAGCAGCAGCGACTGCCTCGGCCACAGCGCCGACTCCCGCCGGCGGCGGTGGCGGCGGCGCCAAGGCGAAGCCGCACGCCGCGCAGACGGCAGAGAAGTCCGTGGCGAAGGCGCCGCAGAGCGCACCGGCGAAGGGCGGCAAGAGGGACGCCGCGCCGAGGGAGGCGGTCGCGCCGCCCGCGTCGCCGCCACCGCCGGAGGCCTCGAAGCCCGCGACGCGGCCCACCACCGCGCCGGCCTCCGCCGCAGCAAGTGCCGTGCCGAAGCCGCGCTCGCGAGTCGCACCCGCGCCGGCGACGCCGGTCTCGACACCGCCAACCGCGCCGGCGGTGAACGTGGCCAGCGATGCGGTGGGCACACTCGCGCAGCTCTTCCCAGCCAAGACAACGGCGGCGCCGGCAGCCGCCGCGGCCGCGTCATCGGCAGAGGTGCCGCCGGAGGCGACGACGACGACGGTGGAGGCGACCGCCGCCGAGGCCCCGCCGCCGACCGCCGCCGTCGCGCCGGCCAGACCCCTGCCGAGGTCGATGGCCGCCACAGCGGCGGGTGCGGCCCGGCCGGACGCCCCGACCGCACGCCGCGTGCGTGGCCGCCGCCGCGATGACGACCGCGCGGCGCGTGCGCAGCAGCGTATCGAGAAGGAGCAGGAGGAGGCGCAGAAGCAACACGAGGAGGCGATGCGCACCGACGCCGCGTACAAGCAGCGCTTCGAGTCGATGCAGGAGATGCAGGCGGCCATGCACGCGTCGCAGGCGGAGTTCTTCAACAAGTACAGCCGGCAGGAGACGCTGCTGCTAAGCCACGTGGTGGTGGAGCGGCTCGACATGCCGGTCATCCTCGACCTCATCGAGCAGCACGACGTCGTCTTCATCTGCACGGACACGGGCAGCGGCAAGAGCACCGGCGTCCCCAAGGCGCTGCTCGAGCTGTCACCCGACACGCGGGTGGTGAGCACGCAGCCGCGCCGCACCGCGACGGTGGCGATCGCGAACCGTGTGGCGTCGCTGAGGCGCGAGCGTGTTGGCGAGGACGTCGGCTACTGGATCCGCGGCGACAAGAAGGGCGACGAGCAGACGCGGCTGTGGTACATGACGAGCTACACGCTGCTGCTGCGCATACTCGAGAACCCCGCGGAGCTGCCCTTCACGCACATCGTCCTGGATGAGTTCCACGAGCGGCAGCCCGACCTCGAGGTGACGGTGGCGCTGCTTCGACTGGCGCTGCTGCACAAGACGTCGCCCTTCAAGCTCGTGCTCATGAGCGCCACGCTCAACACGGAGGACTGGGAGGAGTACTTCAGCGGCCTCCGCGTGGCCACGTACAAGCAGAGCGAGTCGGAGCACCCCATCCACGACTACTTCCTCGAAGAGACGTGCACGCTGCTCGGGTCCGACTACCTGGCGCCGCCGCAGCTCGTGTCGAGGGGCATCGTGGACAAGATGACGGTGGACAAGCACTTCTACATCGCGCAGAACCTCATCCTCTTCCTCAACAGCTGCGCGAACCCGGTGCACTCCATCCTCGTCTTCCTCCCCGGCAGGGCGCAGGTGGAGACGATGAGCACGTGGCTGCGCACACAGCTGTCGCACCGCGTCGACGCCGTGCCGTGGCACAGCGCGGTGGACCTGAGCGAGATCGAGGCGGCGATGAAGCGGCACATCCCGGGGCGGCAGAAGGTGTACCTCGCCACCGACATCGCAGAGGTGTCCATCACGCTGCCCGATGTGGTCTGCGTCGTGGACCTCGTGCTGGTGAAGCGGCCGAAGATCTCGCGCGAGTCGCCCGCCTCCATCCAGTACCCCCCGCTGGTGACGCAGTGGATCTCGCGCGGCAGCGTGGCGCAGCGCCGCGGTCGCATCGGCCGCGTGCAGCAGGGCTTCTACTTCTGCCTCTTCCCCGCCGCGCAGATCACGGACCTCCCGGCCTACTCGCAGCCGCCCATCGAGAACTCCCGCATTGACGAGATCTCGCTCCACTGCCTGCAGGTGGTGAACAACCCCGTCGCCATCTTCAGCCTCTGCCACGGCCAGCCGCTCGTGGAGACGATCGCGTCGGCGATGAACACGCTCACGCAGCTCGGCTGCATCCTCGACGCGAAGGACCCGCTGTCGGCGGGCGAGCGGGTGGAGGAGATCTACAACTCGCAGAACCAGTCGTGGAGCCGCATGATCATGGCGGCGGCGGAGGCGGAGGCGGCGGCCGACATCCCGGAGTACCAGTACACCTTCGTCGGCCGCATCCTGCAGCTGATCCCCGTCTCGCCGCAGCCCGGCATGCTCGTCTTCTTCGGCTTCCTCACTGGGCTGGAGTCGCTCATGATCCTCGCCGCGGCCGTCACGAGCAGCCTGTCGCCCTTCAGCATCAACACCGGCGACGGCCGCCAGCGCCACTTCAACATCGCCCGCGCGATGGAGGAGACGGAGAATGCGATGCGCGACCTCTGCTGCGGGCTGCGCAGTGACATCGTGGCTGTCATGAAGGCCACGCTGCTCTTCCGCGTGGAGCAGCAGCGGCACGGGGACAGCGTGCAGACGCTGCGCCAGTGGTGCCTGCAGAAGCACCTCAGCTACGACAAGCTGATGGCCATCGTGGACCTGGAGAGCCACATCAAGTACGAACTGGCCGAGTTCGTGCCGTTCCGCAACATCGTGGAGGCGGAGAAGCTGCTGGAGCAGCTGGACAAGCTCGCGTCCATGGTGGCCGTCATGACGAACGTCGCCTTCGTCGCCCAGTCGCTGGAGGTGACGAGCGAGGGCAACACCTACGCCAACACCAAGGAGACGGCGCTCGGGCTCTTCAGCGACCTCACCGCCGTGCCGGACATCCACTCGCCGAGCTGCCTGCGGTGGCAGGAGGGTGACATCATCATCCCCGTGCAGCTGAACCTCATGTTCGACAAGCTGCTCGCCAGCTTCTCCACCGCGATCGCATCGCCGAAGCAGTTCTGGATGTCGCTGCTCCTCTTCTCGCAGCGGGTGCAGTACGCCACCTTCAGCGACGACGAGGGCACCTTCCACGTCTTCGCGCTCTCCTACGGCGGCAAGGAGCGCTACGTCGAGGTGGACGAGATCGCCGGCCTCGTGCTGCTCGAGTTCCGCCGGAAGCTCTCCACCATCTGCGAGGTGCTCCGCCTCACTCACGCGAACCGGCACCTCTACGAGGAGGACTTCAGCGCGCTCCTCAGCAGCTACTCCCTGCCGCCGCTGCAGGAGCTCCAGCGCGACGTGATCACGGCGCTCGTCTCCATCTTCAACAACTTGGAGGACATGACGGCGGACGAGGTGGAGCACGACGAGGACGACCTCGACGCGGTGTCCCTCCTCTCCTTCGCCCTCCGTGCCCACACATCGTGAGAGACAAGAGGAGGGGAGGAGGAGTGGAGGAGAGGGGCAGTGGACGGCGAGTCGCCTCGCCGGCGTCGCCGACCGTGCCCCACCTGCGCTTCAATGCACTCTTCGTCTCCGTGCACGCCTCTCTCATTCTCTCTCGGTAGGGCTGACTTTTTCTTTGTGTTTATGAGTATCAAGGCGCGCGTGCGTCTGTCTGTGCGTCAGTGTGTCAGTGTGATTGTGTGTGTGTCGCATATGGAGTGTGTGTGGTGTGTGCAGCGCCTTCATTTCTGTGAGAACTCGCGGCCCACGCCGCCTAACAAAGACCCTCTTCATCTCCTCCTCTCCTGATCTCTCGTGCCCTTCACCCACGCACGCGTCGGTGCTGGTGATGGTCAAGACAGCAACGCGAGATGGTCACTGCGGCGGACTCGGTGAACAAGTGTGCCACGAGTGACCGCACCAGACTACGTACCCAGTCCTTTCCTTCGCCACCGCCGTTGCCCCCCGTTGTACATCAATGCATCGGCATTTATCTCCTCTTCTCCTCCTCCTCTGCCTGCCTCCACACACACACACTGTTGTCTCTCTCCCTCTGTGCTGCACAGCGCACACGATACAGCAACACCAGTGGGGATCCTCTTGTCCTGCAACAGGGCACTGACTCTCTCTCCCTCCCTCTCTCCTTCTCTCTGCTCCTTCACTGTGGGGGGGCGAACGCACACGCACACACACGCACACACTACGTGAGCTCGCCATGGTCAAGCAGCCGTCCTCCTCTCACGGCAACGGCGGCGGCGGCGGCGGCGCCGAGAAGCGTGGCCGAGCGGCGCCGCCACCGCAGCGGACGGTGATGGCGAAGAGGGTCAAGACGGCGGAGGCGTCGGCTGACGGGACGGCGGACAGCACCGCAGCGCCGAACTTCTTTTCATGGCTGCTGAAGATGTCCCGCGTGGAGTTCTTCCGGCACTACTTTGAGAAGACGCACTTGATCGTCTCACACGGCAGCGGGGAGTACTTCGCCGCCGGACTCCCCGGCGTCGTGCCGCCAGTGGACCTCTCCACGCAGCGCATGCTGGAGCAGGTGACGGCGCACTCGATGCACTACGGCACCGACATCAACGTCGTCAGGTTCGACCAGAAGCTGCGCAAGCGTGTCGCCTACAAGACGGAGGGCCCCGTCGATGCTGCTGAGCTGGAGCAGTGCATGAAGGATGGGTGGTCCGTGCGCTTCTTGCGGCCGAACGAGTTCATCGAGTGCAACTCCGCCTTCATCGCGTGCATGGAGAACGAGTTCAGCTGCTACTGCGGTGTGAACAGCTACTGGACGCCGGCCAACAGCCAGGGCTTCGCGCCGCACTACGACGACGTCGACGTCTTCCTGCTCCAGCTCGAGGGCGAGAAGGTGTGGTGCCTGTACGACCCGCCGGAGGAGGTGGACGTGCTGGCGCGGCACTCCAGCGAGGACTACACACCGGAGGAGTTCCCCACGCCGAAGCACACGGCGACGCTGAAGGCGGGCGACGTGCTCTACATGCCGCGAGGCACGGTGCACCAGGGCAAGACCACCGCCAAGGCGCACTCCCTGCACGTCACCTTCTCCGCCAACCAGATGAACGCGTGGGCAGACTTCATGAGCCGCGCCGCGCAGTACGCGGTGGAGACGTTGGCGGCGAACAAGCTCGACTGGCGCCGCGCGCTGCCCCGCGACATGCCGCAGGTGATGGGCGAGATACACCACCCGGACTTCCGCAGCACCGACGGCCTCGTCGCGCTCAGCGAGAAGCAGCAGCAGCGGCGCGCCGGCCTGCAGGCAAAGATACGCGAGATGGCGGCGGAGCTGACGCTGCTGCTCACCGACGAGGCGCAGATGGATGTGTGCACAGACGTGTATGCCAAGGACACGATCCAGAAGCTGCAACCGCCGTCCAAGACCTACAGCGGCGCCGCAGCGGCGACGGTGGAGCTTGATCACGCCTCACGCGTGCGCCTCGTCTCGCGCCACTGTATGCGGCTGCTGCTGAACGTGCCTGGTGAGGCGCGTGTGTACCACATCGGTGAGAACTCCCCCGTGTGCCTCGCTGGCGCACTGGGCGAGCTGCGCTTCGAGGCGGACTTCGCGCCGGCGATAGCAACGCTGCTCACGAGCTACCCCAAGACCGTGCGTGTCGGTGGACTGCCGTTCCCCGGCTTCGACGAGCCCGACGACGTGGCAGAGAATCAGCTGCTGCTGGTGGAGACGCTGCGAGACGCGGGACTGCTGCACATCGTCTCCGCCAGCCACGCAGAGCATCTCTCCTGAGGAGACAGTCTCTCTCATCATTCTCGTGTGTGTGTGTGTGTTCGTGGGTTGATGATCTCACCTCCCTCTCCTCCTCCTCCTCTCTCCACTTCATCTCCCCCACCCTTCCCACGCAGGAGTGTGTGTGTTTGAGTGTGCCACTCACTCACTCACCCACTCACCCTTTCGCTCCATCGCACAACCAACTTCGGTGTGATGCTAACTTGTGACTACTCACGCAGCGAGGCGTGTTCGCCATCAATGACCACCACACAGACACATACCCACACACACACACACGCATGCCGCTCCTTGCCTTTCCACTCACTGCGTGTCCAGGCGTGGGTGTCTCGTGCACCGCCACTCCTGCAGTGCCCTCTCCACGTCGATTTGAACTCGCCTTCTCTCTGTTTCTCTCTGTTTGTCGTCTCGTATCGACTGGTCGTGATCACTGTCGGGCTTCCACAGTGTGGCGCACACACATACATTGTCGCTCACGGACACACACGCATACGTGTCGTTGCAACGCGGGTGAGGCGTCCCCCCCCCCCCTCCGTCTCCAACCCCGAACACACACACACACACACACACACACACACACAGATACACACCGCCACGCGCGCTCTGCTCTGAGCCATGAACCTCGATGTGGTGGACGCGACGGCCGAGGCGCTGCCGCTGGAGCTGCTCAACAACACAAACAAGGAGCTCACGGCGCAGCTCACGCGCCTGGAGCAGCAGCTCGAGGAGCGCCAGGACGGCGTGGAGGACCAGCGGCGGCGGCTGCAGTTCATGAAGGAGCACCTGGGCAACGTGCGCGCTGAGATCGTGAACACGCAGAGCCTCTCGGAGACGAAGCGGCGCGAGGTGGAGTCGGAGGACAGCATGTGCCGAGTCATGGAGCGCGAGTGTGCGCGGCTGCGACAGCGGCAAACGCAGCTGGAGCGCAGCGCTGAGGATGTCCGCGACCGGCTCACGTCCGTGCAGAACCGCATCTTTCAGGGGAACCTGAAGATCGAAGAGCTCAAGGCGACGATGGACTACAACCAGGAGGAGCTCGAGCAGTGGGACGAGGCGCGCCGGCAGAAGGAGGAGGACGAGCTCGCCATCGCGCACTACTCGAAGCTGGACGAGGCCAAGATGAAGCAGCTCACGCAGCGCATCGAGAAGATGGAGAGCGGCCTGCGGAAGCAGCGCAAGCAGCTCGACGAGGAGCTGTTGGCGAGCCAGCACGTGCAGGGAGAGCTCGACCGCGTCGCGAACGAGTACCGCAAACTGCACGACGACCGCAGCGGCATGCTGGACGAGTGGGAACTCGTGGTCCGCTCCATCACAGAGCGCGACGAGGCCATCCGCGTCGCGGCCGAGCAGTACGCCGAGGGCGTCGTGTGGCTGCAGCAGCGGCAGCAGCTGAAGAAGTCGCTCTCCGACTCGCTCGACGCGGCGAAGGAGGAGACGGAGGTGATCAACTACACCATTCAGGAGCGCGAGAAGACGTCGCAGAAGCTGCAGGAGGCGGTGCCGGTGCTCACGCAGCAGGTGCAGAGCCTGCAGGACGAGGTGGAGGCGCTGCGTGAGGAGGCGCGGCGCGCCACGCGGGACAAGCGGGCGGCGGTGCTGCAGCTGGAGGAGACGATCGTGGAGATCGAACGGCGCGTCGCGGAGCTCGCGGTGACGGAGGAGCGGCGCGCCATCGCGGCGGGGCGCCTGCGCGAGGAGGAGCTCGCGGCAGACGACCTGCAGAAGCAGTCCGAGTTCATCGCGCAGCTCTACCGGGACGCCGAGCGGACAGCGCACAACATCGCCAAGGACATCGAGCAGCTCAAGACGGCCACGTTCAAGGCGAACCAGGAGCTCGCCGGCGTCCGCGCGGTGCAGACGACGAACCTCAGCGAGATCAGCGGCGCACAGGCGCAGGGGAAGAACTACAACGCCAAGATCAACCAGCTCGACGGCGAGTCCTTCTCGCAGCAGGGCGTGCTGTACAACATCGAGTTCAGCATCCAGCAGATGGAGAAGCGCGTGAGCCGCGCCAAGGGCGAGCGGACGGAGGAGGAGCGCAAGGAGCTGAAGGGGAAGATCGTGCTCCTGCAGACGACGCTGGACGAGCTGGAGAAGCAGAACCGCGTCCTGCAGTCGCAAGTGAAGCGCGTGCGTGAGGAGATGCGGCAGTGCATGGTGGCGATCGAGAAGCTGGAGGCGACGAAGAAGCGCGCGCTCGAGGAGGTGCTGGAGATGGATCTGCACTGCACGCACAGCGACCAGGACGTGAAGCAGCTGGAGAAGCAGCGCGAGGACCTGCTCATCAAGGCCGACACGCTAGAGCTGCAGCTGAGCCGCCTCCGCACCGCTCTGCGCGCCAAGGACGCGGAGCTGCTCACGCTGGAGGAGCGGAAGCGGCAGCTCGAGGCCGATGTGGCGGAGCGCGTGGCGGAGATCGAGGTGCACCAGCGGCTGCTGCAGATGGAGGCCAAGCTGGCGGAGGAGGAGCGCCGGCGTCTCGTGACGGAGCTGCTGGAGCGGCAGAAGAATCTGAAGGCGCTCAAGAACAGGCAGGAGGTGCTCGTGGGCCGCATGGACCCTGCCCAGGCCCGCCTGTCGCAGGCGCAGCTCGTCATCACCGCCGCCAAGGAGCGCGAGACGCTGCAGTACCGCGGCGACTCCCTCGACGCGCGCATCCGGCGCATGGAGCGGGAGATGCTGAAGCTGGAGAAGACCATCGCCGTCATCAAGGCGAGCAACTCGCTCTACAAGCACAAGTTCGACAAGGTCTCCGACAAGGACGAGGCGGTGCAGACGCAGAAGGCGCTCAAGACGAAGTTCAAGGAGCTGAAGAACGCGATGAGCCGCCGCGCTCTGGAGGCGAACGAGTTCCAGACGACAGCGCGCAACAAGCAGGAGGAGCTGCGGGCCCTGCAGTTCGAGCAGCAGCGCGTCGGGCACACGCAGCAGCAGATGATGCAGGAGTACGACGCGGTCACGCATGACATCCTCACCCTGCGCGAAGCTGCCGTCCGCTACGACCAGGCGATCGAGAAGGCGAAGGAGAAGGTGGACGCGGCGGTGGCGCGCGATGTGGAGCTCGTCTGCACGCGCGAGCGGCTCGACAGCGCCGTCACGCAGCTCCTCGGTGTCGCCCGCGACGCCGGCGAGGAGGTGTTCGACGCGGTGCGGCAGATGCTCGTCGCAAACCAAGTACCCACCGGCGTCTCCTAGAGATGAATGAACGGATGTCCATACGTATGTGTGTGTGTGTGTGTGTGTGTGTGCGGGATGAAGGGGGAGTGGGAGGGAAGCTCATCATTGCTGTCCTCTCCGTACTCCCTCTCTCTCTCCTCACTTCTCCTGTCTCATGCTGCTCCGCTGCACCACCGCACTCCGTCGAGTCTCCTTCACTTTGTTGTCGTGCTCTCGGGGGGGGCACTGACGATGTTGACGATGTACATCACCACGTGCACGCTATGGAAGCACTCCACAGGTGTGTGTACCTTCAGTTCCAAACAACACCATCAACAAACACACGCACGCTTCCCGAAGGAAGAGGAAGAGGGAGAAAAACAAAACAAGTCTCAACAGATGGAGAGAGTGAGAGTGGCGGTGGACTCCCACGTGGACCGCAGCGTCACGGCACCCACCTGCACACGTACCATGTATCGACAGACCCACTGGCCCCACGCGAGACGCTGCCTCACCACACACCGGCAAAGAAGATCCGTCCCCGTGTGTGTGTGTGTGTGTCAGCGTGATCTGCAATGTAGCGTCTTGTCGTGCTTTTACAGATAGCACCACCTTCTCCCGCTGCACCCGTTCTCTCTCTTTCACACACTCTCACTGCATTCATCCACACACACCACGGCGCAGCGTGTGGAGTCGGTGCAACACCGCCCAGTGCCACGTCCCTCCCTCCCCCCTCAGTCTCTCTCGCTGTCCTCCCTCCATTCCCACACTGACGAAGGACCAGGAAGCAATCACACACACACACACACACACACACTGTGAATAACATACGCGCCACAGTCGAGGAGACCAGCGGCGTGATGGAGGCCGCGTCGTCCGAGGAGTTCGACACACACGTCGGCGCGACAACAGCAGCGCAGTGGCGAGGCGGCGCGGAGGGTCGCTACGAGAGCTCCCCGCATGCAACGGCGGCGGCGATGACATCGGCGAGGAACGAGGAGGACGCGGAGGAGGAGGAGGAGGAAGATGAGGCCACCGCCTCGAGCGGCGCCAGTGAGGCGGAGACGGGTCACGGTGGGAACGGCGGTGAGGGCGGTGGCGCCGCTGCGCTGGACGGCGAGGAGGACGACGTGCTCGAGGAGGAGGACGACGATGACGGCAGCGCCAGCGAGGGAGACGAGGAGGAAGAGGAAGAGGAAGAGGAGGAGGAAGAACGGGTGTACCCGCTACCTCCGCTGCCACCGGCGCACGCCCCGCCGAAGGTGCACGGCATCGCTACCGCTGAGGTCTACAGCATCATCAAGGAGCTGCGGCGTCAGATGGACGACCCGGTGGAGCGGGAGCACGCCAAGGCGATGCTGCAGGGCGACACAGATGTGCTGCTGGCCGTGGCACAGGTGCTGCAGGAGGCGCACGTCCTCCGCCGTGCTACCGTGAACGACCACGGCGCTGTGGAGGAGCAGCTCGTGCCTCAGCCGGCGGCAGCGCGGCCTTCTCTCCCCACAGGCTACAGCAGCTGGATCGTTGAGACGCCGGCGCACGTGCGGCGGTGATGCGCCGACGCGGGCACACTCGACAGCAGAGGCGTACATCCATTCTCTCTCCTCCACACACACACACACACACACTTACACACACCGGTGAGGTTGCGGGTCGATTCAGAAATGTATCTGTACCTGTGCATCTGTGTGTGTTTGTTCACTGGGACTGAGCAGCTCTCCGCTTCATCACGGCGGCTGGACACGATGAATGCGCATGCAGAGTGACGAAGGAGGCCGCTGTTGCGCATTGTGGGGAGAAGAAGATGCAGCACCAACGATGCGCGTGTTTCACACACACTCTCTCTGTCTGTCTGTCCTGTGTGTCCTGTTGCCTCTGGCTCGGTCCTGGTCTGCGCGATGCACGCGGCGGAGAGCACTCTGCAGCGGAGGCAGAACCCGGTGCTCTTGTATCTCCTCTTCACTGTCACACAGACACAACTACATGTTTACACACTCTCCCTGCGGCCTTGATAAATCTTGAATGACACCCCGCCTTCTTGCAGAAGTACTCTCCGCCACAC
The DNA here is from genome assembly GCA_019188245.1 of Novymonas esmeraldas. Taxonomy (NCBI): domain Eukaryota; phylum Euglenozoa; class Kinetoplastea; order Trypanosomatida; family Trypanosomatidae; genus Novymonas; species Novymonas esmeraldas. The sequence goes on along the minus strand of JAECZO010000120.1, from coordinate 51,570 downwards.
CTCCACACAGTCACACACACACACACACACATTGTCACACACACATTGACATACAAAGGAAGACAGGCTGACACGTGCGATGGCGGCGCTGGAGCGGGAGTACGTGCTCGGGTCCTTTTGTGAGCTGCGCATCACCACCTCGCTCTCCTCCACGCAGCTGTCCAAGGTGACGCTGCGCAAGACGGCGGAGGACGACGACGACGCGTCCACAACGTCAGCGGCGGCGAGGGCGGAGGTGTTCGGAACGGAGCTCATTGCGGGGGTGCCCGTGCACCTGCCCCCGGGCCGCTCGCTCAGCATCTTCACCTCCACCGGCTGCACGCTGCTGCTGGTGGCGCCGCCGACGGTGCTGCAGCGGTGCTACGCGACGTCGCTGGGCACGACGTGGGTGCGCTCCCTCCTCGACCTCCACTCCCACCTCGAGCGGGCGCGTGTGGAGGCGCGTGCGAGCGGCGACGTTGGCCCCCGTGTGCTCTTCGTGAGCGACCGCCACCACTGCGGCGCCAGCACCTACGCCCGCTGGCTGGGCAACTTCGCGGTGCGGCTGGGCTACCACCCGCTGCTGCTGGACGGCGTGCCAGACACGCCGGCCTTCGCGCTCCCCGGCAGCATTGGGCTCTTCCACCTGCAGCACACGGTGGACATCGAGGAGGAGATGAACCTGACGCCGGTGCTGTGTGCCCCGCTCGGCCAGACACGCGCCGCCAACCCGCGGCTCTACCAGCACTGGCTGAGACAGCTGCTGCCGCACGGGCTGGAGAAGATGGCGCGCAGCGAGCGCTGCCGCATCGGCGGGCTCTTCTTCGACTTTGGCGTCGTCGAGCCCCACGCCGTGGAGGTGGCCGAGGTGGCCGCGGCGGCGGCGGGCTCTGGCGGCGAGGGAGCCGCCTTCATCGCCCCTCCGCCCGCCAGCCACGGCGGCGACAAGGCGCTGGCGCACCCGCTGGACGCCCTCATCGACACCATCGTCGCCGCGGACATCGACCACGTGTGTGTCATCGGCAGCTCGTGGCTGCGGTGGAAGCTCGTGCAGCGTGCGTGGTACCGCTTCGGCGGCGAGGGGACGATGGAGGTGGCGCAGGCGATGCTGGACCCGCGCTGGGCCGTGCCGTCGGAGGTGGACTGCGGCGGCGGCCAGCACTTCAAGCTCCTGCTGCTCGACGCGGTGGAGCTGACGCGGTCGGTGCCCGTGCCGCTGTGGAAGCGCCAGCGGTGGCTGCAGTACTTCTTCGGTACGCCCACCTCCCCAGTGAGGCCGACGCTGGTCACGCTGGAGGCGGCGCAGGTGCGAGTCGCCTCCGTCGGCGCCGCCGCGCTGGAGGCGATGTCGACGCTGCTGCCGATGATGGACGGCGACGACGCCGACGCGCAGAAGTCCGACGGGACGGCGGTGTCCTTCGTCACACTGCACGACGTCGCGCTGAAGGATCGCATCGTCGCCATCAGCACTGCAACGGAGTACGAGCGTGATGCGACCAGGGAGCTGCACCGCCTCCCCTTCAGCGTGTTCGAGCGCAACACACGTCAGGGCACCGTGCGTGGCTTCGCGCTGGTGGAGTCGGCGACGCCGGAGCGGCTGACGCTGCTGCTCAGCGGCTGCTCGCTGGACAAGGAGCTCGGGCTGTGTTTCCTCCTCACAGAGGAGGAGCTGAAGAGCTGAGCAGCCAAGTGCGCGCGCGGTGGTGACAGATGCACAGACGCGTGCCTCGCAGCCGTGGTGGCGCCGCTGCTGCTCCCGTCCTCGTTCGACTCCTGGTGCCCACCGCCACCATCACCTCTCCCTACTCCCCCCACAGACACGAAGTGTGGCGACTTGCGTGAGCCGACGACACGCACCGCGGCATGGATGCTCCGCTCCTCCACACACAAACGCACACAGGAACAGATGCACTATCGCTCGTGAACGCTCTCTCCCATCGCCTCCTCCACTTTCATCCTCCCAACCCTCTCGTTCGCAGGCAGCGCCGACGGACCCGCACGCACAGAGAGTCACAGGCGCGGACGCTCTCCGATCCCCGACGTCGCACACAAGCATACACAGACGCACACGGACGTACACACAAGCAAATGTCGGCTGGACATTTGACACTCTCTGCGCGGTATCAGCCCGAGGCGCGCACGCTGGAGTTCGACTTGACCGATGCGCCGCTCGTGGACGCCGTCACAGATGTCGTTGTCGCCGCCTGCGGTGCCGTGCCGCCGCTGTGGGGGACCACCACCGCCCAGCGTGCCCTCTTCTACGGCTGCAACACGTTCCTGCTGCATCGCCCTCTCGTCTTCGACCACGACAGCGCGGCGCTGCTGTGTTGCCTGCGCCTGCGTGAGTGGCGGCTAACGGACCTCGCCGACCTCGCCGGCACCATCTTGTCCGGCGGCACGGCGAGCACGTCCGACGAGGAGACGTCTCGCGGCGCGACGGGCAGCGGAGAGTACGTGGTGCTGCTCACAGAGTCACCGAGCACCGCCGCACACACAACGGAGAGCGACGACTACGTGTACTTCACGGCTCGGATACCCTCACCACCACCACCACCGCTGCCACCACACGTCACCGGCGCCGTGACGCCGCCGCACTCTGCCGTGGGTCCAGCGCCGCTCTGCACGCACGCGGCGCCGCCGTCCCACCGACCTCCGTCCCCGTCGTCTCCTCTGCTGCCACTCTCTGCTGTTGCTCTCTGCTACCTGTAGTCGCACATCCCCAGATCACACACACGCACACTCAAAAAAAAGAAACAGAAGGAGAGAGAGAGAGAGGTATCCTCAAGACAGGCGGTGCAGTGGGGACGTGGGTGCACTCCTGTGCGTTTACTGGGTCGCCCGCCAATCACCACCCGCATCCCCTCGGCTTGTTCGTCACGAGAGGCGCACAGTGAGGGGACTCTGCGCATGGCGTCGCTGTCGCCGTGCGTGTGTGTGTAGCTTCCATCTGCTCTCTCTCTCTCTCGCTGTGGATCTGCACCGCTCAACTTTGAACTCTCCCTCTCTCGTCACTCGCACTGTGCTGACTTCCTCTTGTCATCTATCCATACCTCCATCTCTGCGCACACACAAACCAGTGCCACCCATACACACACCCATACACACACACGCAGTCGTGCTGTTGCCAGCGTACACACCTCTCTCTCCCCCCTCACTTCTCTATCCTCATCTCATTCCGAGATGGCGCTCTATCGGCCGTGGAGTTGGCGCAGTGGCGACGTGGCGATCTGGTCGATGATGCTCTTCATCTTCCTGCTCGCCTGCATCATCGTGTACTCGAACATCTCCCTCACAAAGCCGGTGCAGCCATCCGCGGACGGCCGCATCAAGCCGCAGTAAACCCACACACAGAGAGAGAAGCAGAACAACATCAGTGTGCCCTGCCGCCTCGACATCTCTCCCGCTGACACCACCGCCATCTGTCTGCGTGCAGCACCGCCACCTCCACCACGATGGAAGGCGGCCACTGCTCCACCAGACTCGGTGCGCCACAGACACGTGCTTGCATTTCTGTCTGTGTGCCTGTGTGTGTGTGTAGGGGTCATTGCACCAAAGAGAGAGTGATAGGGGAGAGTAGCGCAGCAGAGCGCTGTACTGCTTGTGAATTGCACAGCCTAATCACACAAATACACACACACACGCGTGGCTCTGCTGACCTCTCTGTCTCTGTCTCTCCGTTGTGACTCACACGCGCGTACACTCGAGTAAAACAAAAAATGCACAACAGAACGAAGACAACAAAAGAAAGAGCGAGAAGAGAGGAGCGCACACAAGTGCACTCCTGTGCGTGCATCATCGCACTTGCCAGCGCCAACCCGCCGCACTGACTGCCACACACACACACACATATGTGCACGTTCACATATCACTGCCCTCTCTCTCTCCCTCTCCTTCTCTGTCTCTCTCTCTCTCTCGCATCCACCAGCACATCTGCAGAGGATCACGCAGAACATGACCAGTCTTAGCGAAGCGGGGGGCCGCAGTGCGGCCGTGCAGTCGACCAGCGACGGCAGCGGAGGCAACGCGATGGTAACGTTCTTCACGACGACGTACGCGCGGGCGATGCCAGAGCAGAGCTTCTCCGTCCCGCTCAACGTGTTGCCGGATGGGCTGAACCAGCTCGTGCAGAGCGTGCTCGGCGTGGACGGGCAAAACTTCGACTTCCTCCACAAGGACGAGTACATCGGCACGACGCTGCACCGCTTCCTGCAGCGCCGCGGCATCAGCTATGAGGAGCTCCTCAACATCGAGTACACCCCCGCCTTGCAGGCGAAGGAGGGCAGCCTGTTGCCGCACGACGACTGGGTCAGCAGCGTGCGTGCCCCCTACCGCGGCAACGCCGAGCTGCTCCTCACCGGCGCCTACGACCACTGTGTGCGCCTGTGGGATGGCGAGAGCTGCATCGCCCTCGGCTCCTTCCACCGCGAGGCCGTGAAGGAGGTCGCCCTCCACCCCGCTGCAGTGCCGGTGGCGGCCGGCACCGTCGCAGGCGCCAAGACAGGCCGCAAGCGCACCCGCATCGACGGCGACTTCCTCTTCGCCAGCGCCAGCAAGGACGGCAGCGTCGCGGCGTGGCGGCTGGACAGCGCCAACAGCCGCATGCAGCTTCTCGGCTCGATCCAGGCGCACACAGACGGCGTGGACTCTGTCGCCATCGCACCCGGTGAGGGCACGCTCGTCGCCACCGCCTCGTGGGACGCGACCGTGAAGGTGTTCAGCTGGGAGCAGATGCTCGACGGCGACACGGTGCCGTCCAAGAAGGCGCCGCTGGTGACCTTCACCGACCACAGTCGGCCGGTGCTCTGCACGCGCTTCTCCGCCGCGCACGGCGCCGCGCGGCTCTACTCCGCCGGCCTCGATGGCCACGTCAAGTGCCTCGACACGGACGCGGCGCAGCTCCACTCGCAGCTGAAGGGCGACCACCCCATCAACGCCATCGCCGTGAAGCCGGCGGGCAACGGCGCTGCCGCAGATCTGCTGCTCTCCGCCTGCACCGACAACCGCGCTCGCCTGTTTGACACAAGGCAGAAGAGCGTCGTGAAGACGTTCAGCGGCCCACGCCAGTGGCTCTACAGCGCGGCGTGGCTGTGGGACGCGGAGGGGGGCGAGGCTGAGCACAGCGGTGGCGGCGGCGGCGGGCTCTTCGCCATCGCTAGCGAGGACGCCACCGTTCGGGTGTACGACCTGCGGTGCACGAACACGGCTCTGCTCACGCTCGATGCGATGCACACGGACGGCGTGCTGGACGTCACCTACGTCGGACAGTCCATCATCGCCAGCTGCGGCAAGGACAACAAGACCAAGTCCTTCGCACTCGGCAAGGACGCCTCCATCAGCTAACCAGAGAGTGCAACCTCCTCCCTCACCTCTCCTCTACCCTCGCAAAGGATGCGGAGGCGGGATACACCGACACAAACACAAATACACACGCTCGCGCAACCCAAGAGGAGAGAGAGAGGCACTGGCGGTGGTACCATTGCTTGTCTCTCTCTGTTCATCTCTTCTCCTGTTCTTCAGTGTGTGTGTATACGTCTGTATGTGTGTCTGTCTCTGTCTCTGTGTGTGTGATTGTGCATCTCTACTTTTGTGTGTGTGTGGTCGAACTAAGCCGATTAACTACGGAATGGCAAATTACAGATGCACCGAGTGTGTGATGAAGAGAGAGAGAGAGAGACGGTGACGATGATAAGTGGTCCACGTCTTCACGTCCGAGTCGACGGGGCTCCTGACGTGTGTACCCGTGTTTTGTGTCTGGATGTCTCCGTCGCTGTTGGTGTTGCGCTTAGAGGCGCGTGTCGAGACCATCCCATCGCCTCACACAACGAGGTAAAAAAAGATGAACCGCGCATCTCCCCGCCGCCCCCCTCCACCTCCCGCATGTCTGTCAGAGAGAGTGTGTGCTCATGCATCCGCCACCCGCCTCTACTCTCCCATCCCTCCCCATCCATCTCTTCTTACACCCCACACACACACACACGTGACCATTTGCACTGCTGCAGTGGACCCACTCGTCGCTGTTTTACACAGATGGTCAAGAAGGGAAACGCCGTCGCTTCGAGGAGGTCGGCGACACCGCCACCGCCGCCACCGCCGCCGGCCGCCTCCGCCGTCACCCCCGTCGTCGTCCGCTCCATCAAGTCTGCGGCCGCGAAGTCCGGCAAGTCGATCGCCACGGCACCGGCCAAGGCGGCGAAGGGGAAGCGCAAGGCACCGGCTGCAGCAGCGGTGACGCTGGCAGACGAGGAGGACGAGGAGGAGGAGGACGGCTACGACGACGACGATGACGTGTACGGCGGTGGGCTGGACGACAGCGATGGTGCGGAGGAGATCGACTTTGAAGATGTGCTGGAGGACGACGAGGAGGGCGAGGACGAGGAGGACTTGGACGGTGACATCCACGACGACGATGACTTCGAGGTGAAGGCGGAGAAGTACCGCCGCCGCATGCAGGCGCAGCGCCAACTCGCCGACGCGGAGCAGATGGACGACATCACCACCCGCACCGTCAAGTCGACGCCGCTGCACGACCGCGCGGCGCTCGAGGGGGCGGCGGAGGAGGCGGCGGGGGTGGAGGGGGAGGCAGAAGCCAGCAAGCTGCTCGGCAAGACCCACACGGCCGAGGAGCTGCGCGACCGCGTCCAGGAGACCGTCCGCGTGCTGACCAACTTTAAGGAAGAGCGCGAGGAGGACCGCCACCGCGGCGAGTACCTCGATCTCCTCCGCGACGACCTGCTCGAGCTCTACGAGTACAACGAGTTCCTCATGGACTGCATTCTGCTGCTTTTCCCGCCGGCCGAGGCGGTCGACTTCCTCGAGGCGATGGACAAGACGCGGCCAACGACGATCCGCGTGAACACGCTCAAGGCGAAGCGCCGCGACTTGGTGCAGGCGCTGGTGAAGCGCGGCATGAACATCGAGCCGCTGGAGAAGTGGTCGAAGGTCGGCCTGCAGGTGTTCGAGTCCAACGTGCCGATCGCCGGTACCATCGAGTACCTGGCGGGGCAGTACATGCTGCAGGCGGCCGCGTCCTTCTTGCCCGTCATGGCGCTCGCCCCGCAGGAGCACGAGCGCGTGCTCGACATGTCCGCCGCGCCGGGCGGCAAGACCACCTACATCGCGCAGCTCATGAAGAACACCGGCGTCCTCTTCGCCAACGACGTGAGTGAGCCGCGGTGCAAGTCGCTGAACGCGAACCTGCAGCGCCTCGGCGTCACCAACTGCATCGTCACCAACTACGACGGCACCGGCTACGAGCGTGTCATGCGCAACTTCGACCGCATCCTGCTCGATGCCCCGTGCACCGGCACCGGCATCATCTCTCGCGACAAGAGCATCAAGACGAGCAAGCGGTACGAGGACATCCAGCGCGCGTCGCAGCTGCAGCGCGCACTGCTGCTGAGCGCGATCGACGCGTGCAAGATCGGCGGCTACGTCGTCTACTCCACCTGCTCCTTCCTCGTGGAGGAGGACGAGGCCATCGTCGACTTCGCGCTGCGGCGGCGCGACGTGCAGGTGGTGGAGATGGGGCTGCCCTTCGGCCGGCCGGGCTTCACCAAGTACCGCCACCACCGCTACCACGACAGCCTCGAGCTCTCCCGCCGCTACTTCCCACACGTGCACAACATGGACGGCTTCTACGTCTGCAAGCTGAAGAAGCTCTCGGACGGCGTCACGCAGCAGGCGGAGGCGGCAGAGGAGCGGCCGACACGGGCAGCCGGCGTCTCTGGCGCCGCGTCGTCTCGGAAGCGTGGACACGGCGGCGGGGACGAGGCGGTGCAGCTGCAGCCCGGCGCCAAGCGGGCTCTCCCGGAGAAGGGCAAGACCGCCGTAGTGGAGGCGCCGCCAGCCAAGAGTCACAAGCTCAGCGTTCCGCCGACCACCAAGGCAACTCGCACCGCGCGACCAGTCAAGGGCACCGGCAAGGCGCGTAAGACACGCACGTAGCGCAGCGTCTAAACATGTGTGTGTGTGTGTACTTGTTGGTGTGTGTGTTGGTGTTGGTGTGTTTGTATGACTTCATTAAGCCTTTACTAATCGACAACAACAACGTTGTGCTCCGTAAGCCGGCCTCCTCCACACCGACCCATGAAGGCTCCCGGGGCAGAAAGAAAGAGAGGGTGAGAGAGACACACACAAGTGCGTGCACGTGGAGAGCCTCTCTTTGCCTGCAGGTGTGTGTGTATGGACACATCGGGAGGGGAGCGGACGTGGTGTGCGAAGCGGTGGCTGGTCGTGGCACCCGAGTAACATCGATGCATCAGAGAAACACACCCACATGACAGGGAGAGAAAGAGATGGAAGTGCGAGCACACACACAGACACACACACATCTGCGTGTGCGTGAGTGTGTCTATGTGTGGTGGACCGGAGGCCGCGGAGGACGGACCACGCAACGTCGAAGTTCATCGGCGGTGGTGTGCAGTCGCTCACGTATCCATGCAAACTCAGAGCAGAGAGGGAGAGAGGGAGAGAGGGAGATGCACCCGAGAGAAGGAGAAGCCCCACTACCCCGCATCTCCTCGTCACCGTTGAGCACACTCACTTGAGAGAGACGCAGTGTATGTGTCTGTCTGCACGGCCGCCTCACCCCTTCCACCACCTTCTCCTTCTCCACTGCCCTCTCCCTCTGCCCTCCACTGCACTTCTATTCACTGGAGAGGTGCTCTGATCCTCCACCTTCACCTTCACACACACACACACACATGGTGAGCAAGAGAGCATGGAGGAGGCGCTCGCGTATCTGGAGGAGGATCTCCTCGGGCAGTATCTGGAGCTGCTGCCCTCGCGTTGGGCCGCGCTGCTGCCGCGGTTGGTGAAGCGGACGCAGCGGCTTCAGCTCTCATCCGCGGCCGACGTGGCAGCGACGCGTGAGCTGGAGCGTGCCATCGACGACGACCTCCAGCTCGTCGCTCAACTACTTCAGGCCGAGCACAAGGTCTACGAAGGCGGCGTGTGGCTCATGAAGCGACTTGGCGACGACGTCGCCGCGGCACAGCACGCCTGGCGCCTTCTCGCTTCCGACCTTCTCACTGAGCTCGCGATGAAGGAGGCGGTGGTGGCGCACTGGAAGACCGCCCTCCACACCATCGCCGCCGACACACTGCGTGTCTACACCCACGCCCTCCTCGTACACTCGCGGGTGACCAAGGCGAGGGTGCACCACGTCATGGAACTCATGCGTGCCGACACCAGCGGCGAGAGCGGGTGAGACACCACATGACACACACACACACGCTCTCTCGACTCCTCCCGCTCCTGTGTGTGCACGCCGCTCGCTGCTGCTGCTGCGTCGGCTCTCTCTCGCTGCGCCGACTGTGCACACGGAAAAAAAAAAACAAGAAGAGACGTTGTTGAGCTCTGCGCCACCGCCTCCAACCTTCTCACTGGCCCTCTCTCCTCTCTCTGGAAGAGGTGGAGGCAGTCATCAGTTCAGGAAGAGGAGGAGGAGGACTGGATACTGCGCGCACCTTCACGTGCTCACACTGTCAATTCACACACACGCTCTCTGTCTCCCTCCTTCATCATCCTCTTCTTCTCCTTCACCGTTGTTGTGGCAGCTGGTACATTGTGTCAACGTCGGTCCGTCACCGCGCCACTTCAGCGGCGACACGCACGCACACACACATACATTTGTGTCCGTACGCCACCGCAAACACACACACTCTCACACACACACACACTCTCACACGTTGTCTGTGATGAAGGAGGTGTGTGCTGGCGAGCGATGGAACTGACGAAGCACTCCCCCTCTGATGAGCCGCCGCCGTCGCCACCGCAGACGGGTCTCATCCACGCCGCGGCGGAGTGCCTCCGCGCCATCGTGCACGAGGTGTCGCTGCAGCAGCAGGCGCTGCAGGCTGCCATCACGACGCGGGTGGCGCAGGGCTACACAGCCGGCAGCACGCGTGTGTACAGCTTCCTCGACACATCACGCTTCTACCTGCAGCGTGTGGTGATCTTCTACGTGCTTCTCACCGTCGTCCTCGCCGTGGTGGTGGCGGACCTCTCGGGCTGCCTCGTCACCTCCGTCGCGACCGCCGCCGGCATCCGCCACCTCGTGCTGGCGAACGTGCCGGGCAGCGCGGTCATCCCGCTGCACTTCAACGCGCTGCCCTTCCACACGGAGGACTGGCAGCGGCACGTGCCCGACGATGCGACGCTGCACGACTTCTTCCTGCCCGACCGCGAGACACGCGCGCTGCTCCAGTCGATGCCGCACCGCAGCGACGCGCTCAGCGTGCTGCAGCAGCACATGGGCCAGTTCGTGGACGCCAAGTTCTCGCTGCTGAGCTACTTCGTGCAGAGCCACCTCGCCTCCACCACGCTGCACATCCCACGCACCGCGGCCTCGGCGGAGCTCTTCTCCCCCAAGGGCGGCGTGAACCTCGAGGGGCTCTTCCAGCTCGGGCCGGCCATGTTCAACGCCAAGGGCGAGTACACGGCCCTGCTGCAGGTGGTGCTGGCGAAGGAGGAGGTCGGCCGCGACGTCCCGCTGGTGCTCGAGTCCGCCATGCTCTTCTCCGAGGACGCCGTGGCGGCGCAGCCCGTCGGCCACCTCGACGTGCTCTTCAAGAAGAGCACGTCCACGACGGTGCGCACCGGCCCGGCGCACCAGGCGTGGCTGGTCGCGCTGGTCCATCGGCTCCTGCGGCTGTGCTTCTACGCCCCGGTGCGGTCGTACGAGTACCTGCTGAGCACGCTGCGCCAGAAGGACAACGCGCCGTTCCCGCCCATCGACACGACCCGCGAGGTGGCGAGCGTGCTGGAGGTGTACCGCCGCTTCACCCCGCCCCTCGCGCTGCAGCCCCGCCTGCGTGCCATGAACTTCACCCTGTACCAGCTCCCCGATGCCGGCGCAGCGTCGCGGGTGAAGGTGTCGCGTCTCGTGTTCCTCTCGACGGTGCAGCTCACCGGGGCCGCGCGGTGGCTGACGGACTACCCCGTCTCCACCTTCTTGCTTCTCATCGGCCTCTTCTTCGGCGCCTTCGCCACCGTGACGCTCGGGGGCCTCGCCGCGGTCATCGTCTACGTGTACTGGCGCTGGTTCCAGACATCAGCAGCGGAGGCGGAGACGGTCGCCGACGAGGAGGACGGCGACGACGACGACGAGGACTTCTTCGTGCCGACACGCACGATGCCGCTCACGGTGGCGCGGAACACGTCAGCGCCGTCGCTGCACCGCCGCCGGAGCGCCAACGACTTCTACAACAGCCTCGACACCTCGCAGCTGCGCCGCTCCCAGTCCTTCAACTATTCGCCTGGCAAGAAGCAGCAGTAGCGCACACTTTCTGCTGGTGTGATTGTGCATATGTGTGTATGTGTGCATGTGTGTGTGCGTCCGTGCGCGTCTTTGGTCTTCTGCGTTCTTTGTATCCTGTCTTCTTCACTATAGACCACCGCTGAGTGTCAACCTCCCTCTCTCTCTACACGTAGAACAGTAAACGAGAAGGATGTGCAGCGCACGGCATCGAGCCCACAACGGCTCTCTCGCAAATGTCCATCACAAGTCTAGCTTCCATGGGATTGACGGTAGCCGGCGACCGACGTTGATGACGCACACTATCGTCTCTCTTTCTCTCTCTCTTCTCCTCTCTTCTCCTCGGGTTGCAGGCGCGCCATGGAGGCCGCTGCTGCCGTCTCAGAACGTGGACGCGTTGCCCCATCGCATGCGAGGGAGCGCAGCGGCGACAGACACGCGACGGCTGCACGCTTTTCAAACCCGGCGCCAGCGGCGTCTCGCGAGCCGCCGGCGCAATGGACGCGGTTGCAGGACCGCGCACGCGCTCTCCACGCGTGGGAGGCGAAGTGCGGCGTGGAGGAGGTGGCGGTGCGCTCGCTGGAGGTGCAGGCGCAGGCGGACATGGAAGCCGTACTGGGCCGCAAGGCGGCACTCATGGAGGAGCTGCAGCACCTCTGCCGCGAGGACGCCCTTCTGCGCGAGGAAGAGGCAGCTGTGAAGGCTGAGGAGGAGAACCTCTACACGGCCACGTCGACGCGCGCTACAGAGGACAGCGCCGCCGATGCAGCGGTGCGAGCCGCCGCCTCCACAAATGCACGGCGGCGGCGAGAGTTGCAGGAGGCGCACAGAGGCCTCGAACAGACGCAGTTGCGGCACGCCGAATCGATACAATGCGCGTCGGCGGAGTTGGACGATCTCGAGGCCGCCGCCGCCGACGCCGCGCTCCGCGTGGACCGCACGGCGCATCGCCTGATGGATCTTGAACGGCGACTCGCGCGCGACACGGAGGGTGCGCGCAGTCGTGAGCTGGAGCGTCTGGCGGCGCTGGAGCACCACGTCAGGGACCTCCTTTGTCAGCTCGAGAGCGGCGCTGAGCCGCAGTGATGCCCCCCCCCCCTATCGCACCGCCCAGCCCTCCCACATGGTAGTCTCCGCCACCTTCTGGGGACACACACACACACATACAACACGTCCGTGTACTGCAGCGCAGATGACACACAACGTGGATGGAGATAGAGAGAGAGAGAAACACACACAAAAACAAATCACAGAGACACAAGGAAGAAGAGGAAAGGAGGATTGCAGCGTTGGGAAGTTGCTTCCTGTGAGACACCGGCACAGCTCACCGCCGCTTCTCTTCTCTTCAGGTGACGCGAGAGCTGCACAGCCTGCGTGCACGGATGCACTTTCATCTCCTCCACCTCCACTCTGTCTCTCCTGCCTTTTCACGTGGGACGGATACACACATCACCGCCTCCCCCACATACCGCATACCGCAGTGCGTCAAAGCAAGCGAGAGCGAGACAGACAAAGAGAGAGAGAGAGTCGTGCTCACCCACCACTCTGTCAATCAATTTGCATTTGTGTGCTTGTGTTTGTGTGTGTGTGTGTCTATCTCTTTGTGTGTTTCATTCACCTTTACCATCCCCCGTGTTCCCATCCACCCACCCACCCTCACCCGCACCGAGAGAGAGACAGGGAGCGAAGGCAGTGCGGCGGTGGTGTGCAGCGATGGCGCAGGATGAGCTGCTGGACTTGGAGGATCCAGACCTGATGCTGGACGGCGAGGCGGAGCTGGACGCGCACGATGACGACAACCCCAACGACGACCTCGACAGCGAGGACATCTGGGAGGTCATCTCCTCCTTCTTCCGCGAGAAGGGCCTCGTGCATCAGCAGCTCGACTCCTACAACGACTTCCTCATGCGCATCCCCAAGATGATCGAGAACATGGCCGTCATCCCGCGCCAAGACGAGCAGTACGACCCCGGCATGGGGACGAGGGAGCAGCACGACCAGCCGCGACTGGTGCTGCAGGACGTCGTCATCGGCAACCCGTCGCACCAGACGCACTCCTACTTCGCCGGCGGACCTCTCCCGCCGCTCTTCCCGAACGAGTGCCGGCTGCGCGACATGACCTACGACGCGCAGGCGCAGGTGACGCTCGGCGTGGAGCTGTACCACCCGGACGCCGACACGCCGCACGACACCTTCCTGCGCAACGTGGAGCTCGGCCGCATCCCCATCATGCTCAAGTCCATGCGCTGCAACCTCAGCGGGAAGGACGAGGACGAGCTGCCGCGGCTCAACGAGTGCCCGCACGACCAGGGCGGGTACTTCGTCGTGAACGGCACGGAGAAGGTGCTCATCGCGCAGGAGCGGCAGGCGGCGAACCACGTCTACACCTTCTCGCGCCAGAAGGGGCTGCTGTGCGAGGTGAAGTCCGTCGTGGAGGGCTCGCTGAACAAGCCCCGCACGCTGCAGATCATCATGCCGTACAAGAACAAGGGCCCGGGCAGCGGCTTCGAGAACCTCATGTGCCGCGTGGCGCAGATGGACGAGACGATCCCGCTCTTCGTGCTCTTCCGCGCCATGGACATGGTGTCCGACAAGGAGATCCTGCAGACCGTGGTGCCGGACCTGAAGGACACGGCGATGCTCGAGCTGCTGCGCGGCTCCATGAGCGACGCGAGCACGGTGGAGATCTTCAGTCGCGAGGACGCGCTCGCCTACATCGGCCGCCGCCTCGGCATGCAGGACGCGATGGAGAACCTCGTGCGGGCGAGCGAGAACCTCCTCATGCGCGACCTGCTGCCGCACATGGGCACGGACCCGTCGGCCAACCGCACCAAGTGCCTCTACATGGGCTACATGGTGCACAAGCTGCTGCTCATCGCACTCGGGCGGCACGAGGACACGGACCGCGACTTCCTGGGCCACAAGCGCATCGACGTGGCGGGGTCGCTCTTGACGGTGCAGCTGCAGACCTTCCTCGCGCAGGTGCGGAAGGAGATGATCAAGACGGTGCAGGACCACGCCGCCAACCCGCGCGGCGTCTTCAGCTTCGGCCGCGTCCTCCACAGCAAGCTCGTGACGGACGGCCTGCGCCGCTGCCTCGCCACGGGCAACTTTGGAGACCTCAAGACGGGCAACATCAAGACCGGCGTCGCGCAGACGCTGAACCGCCTCACCTACTCCTCCTCCCTCAGCAACCTGCGCCGCATCCAGAACCCCATCGCGGCGTCCAGCAAGGCGACGCGGCCGCGCAACCTGCACTGCACCCAGTGGGGCTACATCTGCCCCGTGGAGACGCCGGAGGGCGGCTCGATCGGGCTGCTCAAGAACGTTGCGCTCATGTGCCTCATGTCCCGCGGCACCGACCACGCCGAGGTGGTCCAGGCGGTGCAGGCGCGCATCGACGGCTTCCGCACCATCGGCCTCGAGGACACGGCCGACGTGCGCGTGGCGCGCGTCTTCGTGAACGGCACGATGATCGGCGTCGACCGCAACCCGGAGCGGCTGCTGCACGACCTGCGCACGCGGCGCCGCAACGGCGAGCTCAGCAACGAGGTCAGCATCGTGCGCGACATCCGCGACCGCGAGATACGCGTCTTCTCCGACGGCGGCCGCTGCCTGCGCCCGCTCTTCGTGGTGGAGAACTGCCACCTGAAGCTGCGCAAGTCCGGCATGCGCGACCTGCTCGTGTCCGAGAAGGCGGGCGGCCGCAAGTCGCTGTCGTGGAACACGGTGCTGAAGAAGGGCTACGTGGAGCTAATCGACTGCGAGGAGGAGGACTCGCTGCTCATCGCCATGACGCCGAGCGAGGTGGAGAAGAACTACTACTACTCCCACTGCGAGATGGACCCGTCCATGATCCTGGGCATCTGCGCCTCCATCATCCCCTACCCGAACCACAACCAGTCGCCGCGCAACACGTACCAGTCCGCGATGGGCAAGCAGGCGATGGGCATCTACGCCTCCAACTTCAACATGCGCATGGACACGACCGCCCACGTCCTCTTCTACCCGCAGAAGCCGCTGGTGCGCACCAAGGCGATGTCGTACATGCACAGCAACGACCTGCCGGCGGGGCACAACGCCGTGGTCGCCATCTCGTGCTACAGCGGGTACAACCAGGAGGACTCCATCATCATGAGCCGCGCCGCCGTCGAGCGCGGGTTCTTCCGCAGCGCCTTCTGGCGCTCCTTCAAGGCGAAGGAGGAGCGTCAGAAGCGGGACGCGCTGGAGACCTTCGAGAACCCCGACCGCGAGGTGTGCCGGGTGAAGCGCGCCGACTACTCGAAGCTGGACACGGACGGCCTCATCAAGCCCGGCATGCGCGTGCTCGGCGGCGATGTCGTGGTGGGCAAGACGATCCCGCTGCCCGAGGCGGACCTCGAGAAGCTGACGACGGACAACACCAAGATCACGAAGCGCGACGCCAGCATCACGTCGCGCACGACGGAGAAGGGTGTAGTGGACAAGGTGATGCTGACGATGAACAACAACGACCGCTTCACCAAGGTGAAGATCCGCACCATCAAGATCCCGAACATCGGCGACAAGTTCTGCAGCCGGCACGGGCAGAAGGGCACCAACGGCATCCAGTTCCGGCAGGAGGACATGCCCTTCAACCGCGACGGCGTCGTGCCGGACCTCATCATCAACCCCCACGCCATCCCCTCCCGCATGACGGTGGCCCACCTCATCGAGACCCTCGCCGGCAAGGTGGCCTGCTACAAGGGCGGCGAGGTGTACGCGACGCCCTTCTGCTCCGTCGTCGTGGACGACTTCGGCAAGGCGCTGCACTCGCTGCAGTCGCAGCGGTACGGCAACGAGTGCCTCTACAACGGACACACCGGTCTCCCGCTCGACCACCTCATCTTCTTCGGCCCCACCTTCTACCAGCGCCTGAAGCACTTGTCCGGAGACAAGATCCACGCCCGCCCACGCGGCCCGCTGCAGCCGCTCGTGCGCCAGCCGACGGAGGGACGCGCGCACGAGGGCGGGCTGCGCTTCGGCGAGATGGAGCGCGACTGCATGCTGTCCTACGGCGCCTCGCAGTGGCTGCGCGAGCGCCTCTTCCGCGTCAGCGACTACTACACAGTCCACGTCTGCAACATGTGCGGCACCATCTGCGTGGCCGACACGAAGCTGAACCGCTACCAGTGCAAGGGCTGCGAGAACGACACACGCATCTCGCAGGTGCTCATGCCGTACGCGTGCAAGCTGCTCTTCCAGGAGCTCATGTCGATGGCCATCCTGCCGCGTCTCGGCACCGGACCGCTGTAGCCGTGCTGAGCCGCAGACCCGACATTGATGCCGGAGACGCTGAGGATGAAGAGAGACCTCCTGTGCCTCCACCAGGCACCTCCATCTCCCTCTCCCCCCCTTCGACTGTCGACTCCTGGTGTGTGCGTCTGTCTGTGTGATATGGAGGTTTTGTGCTCCGCTGGATGGTGACGCAGACACATTTTATAGAGGTTCTAACAGGAGTTGGTGTTCTGTATCGCAGACGAAGGAGCCCATCCGTATTTGCACGTCACGCACGTGTACGAGTGCCTGTGCGTATGTATGTGCGTGTGTGTGTCTCTCGCTCAGCCAAGCTCTCTCTCTCTCTCTCTCGCTCGTTGGTGTGTCGTTCTTCCGATTGGGTGTTGTGGTGTGTAAACGTGCCTCTGCGTATGTGTCTGTGTCTGTCTGTGTCTGTCTGTGTGTTTCTGAAGAGATGATTCTCTCCTTCCCTCCCTCGTCTGCCTCCCCCGCATCACGTCAGTTCTGCGTGGTCAGCTGCTGCTGCTGGAGAGCGACACCGCGTGCGATGGACAGCGCCTGTGCACCGTCCACATGCTGCAGTGACGTGAACCACCTCTTCTCTCTCTCCCCTCTTTGCTCTTCTTTACCTCCTTGTGTCTCCCTGCAGCTGCAGTACAGCGTGGCAGCAGCTTCGGTGGGTCAGTCATCTCCCGCCCACACGCTGCCCGCCAGTCTGACGCGTGTGCGCGTGTGTCGCCACAGCAGACACACACACACAAACACACAGAGAGAAAGAGAGACGGAAGAACATCTGCGGCCTCATCCATCGCCGACGGAGCACATACACCCTCTCCTCCTCTCTGTCTGTGGGGATGAAGAATGGCGGAGTTGGTGGTGGTGCGGCGAACAGAGAGCTGACACGCTCCCTCTACCGCCGTGTGCTGAAGCTCGTCTCGGTGGCGGAGCAGCCGCACACGCAGCGCATCATGCAGACGCGGTGGGTCGAGTTCGTGCCTTCGCAGGTGTGGATCGAGCGGGGCGACGAGCTGCGCCACATCGCGCGGCGCTCCTTCGAGGCGCCCTTCACGCCCGCCGCCGTGGCGAACGCCTTCACCTTCTTGAAGGAGGCGCGCGACTCGCTCTTCTCCATCTGGGTGCTGGCGGAGTGGGAGCGGGTGGAGGCGCAGGAGCACTGGGACCTCTACGACGGCATGGTGCTCATGAGCGCAGCGCTCTACGGTGCGCGCGCCGGCTGCGACACCCACCAGTCCTTCGAGAGCTCCATCAAGGACTACCAGGTGTGCATCCGCTCCTACGTGCAGGGGATCGCCCGCGCCGTGCAGCAGCGGATGGAGGTGAGCGCGCTGGAGGCGGGGCACGTCGAGGACCTGACCAAGTTCGTGGAGATCGTGCGCGAGGCGAGCGCGCTGGAGCGGCGCGATGCCACGCCGGAGGACTTCAGTCTGCTGTCGGTGCTGCAGACCCGCTGCGCCTCCGAGTACGTCCTCAACATCGTCCTCCTCCTCGTGCTGCGCGCGCTGAACATCCACAGCACCCTCGTCGGCGCCAACCTCGCCTTCCGGTGGGTGCGGGTGATGCCGCGCAACAACGCGCCGACGATCTTCGCCTCGTGGTCGTACGGGGCGATGCCGCGCCAGGACGTGGAGCGGCTCATCCGCACCGCTGACGCGCAGTGGTACTACTCCGTCCCGTGGGACTCACTGCAGCGGAAGAGCGTCGTGTGCGCGCTGCTGCGACGCCAGCTCGGGTGCCTGAAGGAGCCGCTGGACGCTGTCGGCAAGAAGGTGAAGTCCACGTGCAAGGAACAGATCCTCTTTCTACTGTCCTAGACAGCAGTCGTGCTGCGGTCGCTGGCAGCAGAACGGCGCCATGTGCAGTGGACGGAAGGAAGGCGAAGGTGCTCTCTGCGTGTGTCTGTGTGTGTGTCTGTGTGTTCTCATGCGCACTTCACACAACCCACTGCGGCCCGCCGCAGCTGTACAGCCGCATTTTACGTACGTGCACGCGGAGTGTTGGTGTCGCTCACCGCAGTACGATCGAAGAAAACGAAACAAAGCAACAAGAAGATGTGCGCGGCACGACGTCGACGGCGCGCTGCTGCATCATCGCATCAGCACCCTCTGCGATGCAGGCTGTGGCCACCCACACACACATCACACCCGCCTCCACTGCTACACCGTATTCACTCCCGCACTCTCTCTCTCTTTGCCTCACACGCCAACACACACACACACATACATTTGTGCACATCTAATCGCTCCTTCAACACGCCAGTTCCACGGATCACCCACCCAATCACCCATCGCAGTCTTCTGCTTCTCCTCCCCTCGCCTCCTCCTACCCACACAGTTGTTCACCTGCTGTGCGCCTCTGCCCTGCCGCACAGGCGCTGTCCCACATCGGTGTCTCACTCTCTCTCTCCTTCACATACGCACACATACACACACACTCTATCCCCGCACACAAACACACACACACAGTCGCTCAGCATGGCGGACATCAAGGTGAAGTGGGGAAAGGAAACCCTCGCGATGCAGATGGAGTTGAGCAGCACCGTCGGCGCCCTCAAGCTGGCGCTGAGCGAGAGGACCGGCGTGCCGACTGAGAAGCAGAAGCTGATGGGGCTGAAGCCGAACGCGAACAAGGACGACGCCACGCTGCGCGATGCCGGCATCACGGCGGGCAAGACGATAATGCTTATCGGCTCGGCAGAGAGCGCGGCGGCGCTGCCCGTCGTGCAGGCCGCCGTCGTGGCAGAGAACGAGACAGGCGGCTTCACCGCCACGACCGCCACCTCCAACGGCCTGCGGAACATCGCCAACACGTGCTACTTGAACTCGGCGCTGCAGATGCTGCGCAGCGTCCCGGAGATCCGCGAGGTGCTGACCGGCTATCGCGGCGAGAGCGCGCTGCTGCGCCAGCTCGGTGGCGTGCTGCAGTCGCTCGAAGGCACGAAGGACGCTGTGGTGCCGCTGCAGTTCTGGACAACGCTGATGCAGACGAACCCGACCTTCGCCGAGCGCGACGAGCACGGCGGCTTCATGCAGCAGGATGCGCAGGAGGTGCTGAACATGCTGCTGCAGGCGGTCAGCCCCGCACTGCCCGCCAAGTACGCGCACCTCTTCACGGGCAAGCTGCACCAGGTCCTCACCTGCGTGGACGACCCGGCGGACAAGGGAAAGGAGTCGACGGTGCCCTTCACGATGCTGTCGTGCAACATCACCGGCGAGGTGCAGACGCTCGAGGCCGGGCTGGAGCGCGCCTTCGATGAGCACTTCACCGCACCGTGCGAGGCGCTGCAGAAGGACGCCGCCCAGTTCACGCGGGTGAGTCGGCTGAGCGAGGCGCCGGAGTACGTCTTTGTGCACATGGTGCGCTTCTCCTGGCGGGCCGACATCCAGAAGAAGGCGAAGATCCTGAAGCCTATCACATTCCCCATCGTCCTCGACACCGCCCTCATCGCCACGGAGGCGCTCAAGGCGGCTGAGAGGCCGCAGCGCGAGATCATCCGCGAGCGGCGGGACAAGGAGCTCGAGAAGCGCCGGCGGCCGCGCACGGAGACGGGGAGCGCCCCGACCGAGGCGGCGGAGCCGGAGCAGCCGGAGAGCGTGCCGCTCACTCTGGTGAATGAGAGCGGCTACTACGAGCTCTGCGGCGTCATCTCGCACAAGGGCCGCAGCGCCGACGGCGGCCACTACGTCTACTGGGGCAAGAAGGCCAACACGTGGCTCATCTACGATGATGAGAACGTGGCGGCCGTCTCCGAGGAGGATGTGCGGCGCCTGCGCGGTGTGGGGGAGGCGCACATCGCCTACGTCCTGCTCTACCGCAGCCGCGACCCGGTCACGCGGACGCCTGTGATTCCCATCTAGCGGTATGTGAAGCAACAATCGAACGCACCCTGCGCACGCGCTGGGCCCCCTCCACCCTGCGCAGGGTGGAGAGAGAGACAGAAGGAGAGGTGGAAGGAAGCTGTGCGAGGAGGAGCGTCGTCTCTGCCAGTGCGCCATGTACACAGAGAGAGAGAAAGAGTGAGTGAGTAAGAGAGATGGACGGCAAGACACACACGTGCGCACGTCTCCGTGGCGCTTCATGAACTCGATTGGTCTCCCCTATCCGACATACTGGCCCAACCACCACAACCAACACCAATCATCGCCACCACCACGACATGTCTCAGCAATTCATGCGGTACACCAAACTCCAGACGTGACAGAGAGAGAGAGAGAGAGCGAAGGTGAATAGGATTCCGAGCGCGTCCACCGTCACCCACGTGCTCACGCACCGATGTCGGTGCGGCCACTCGCAGAGCCACTTCCCACATCTATGAGATCATCTCACTCTCTGCGTCACTGTGCTCCTCCCCTCCTCTTTGTCCTCCCCTTCCTCGCCGTCTCGCATCTCCTCCCACCGCGCAGAGTCGGAGAGAGAGAGTGTGTGTGCGTGTGTGTGTGTCTGTCTGTCCGTTGTGGGAGAGAGAGAGAGAGAAGCTGAGTGTCCTGTTCGACTCGCTCGCTCCTGCCTCCCTCTTCTTCACCCGCTCTCCCACACTCCGCAGCGCTCCCTCTAGAAGTTGTGCACCGACACGGTGTGAACACATATCGCTGACGAGGTGTCGCCCGCCAACGAAGCCTCCTCCCCCCTCCCCCTTGACGTTGTGTGGTCTTCTTCCACAGCTCACCTACCCCACGCCGGCACACACACACATACACGTACGTCATGGCGGCACGGGTGCGGCGCTTCGACGAGGTCGACTCGGACAGCGACTTCGAGTTTGAAGAGGAGGCGCCGGCCAAGAAGACGATGCCGACGCTGAGCTTCAAGACCGCCACCGCCACCGAGGAGACCGACAGCATCGCCTTCGACTCAGACCACGACCCCTCGCACCACTCGGAGAAGCGCGCGGCACCGGTCGCCATACGACAGAGAGAGGCACCGGCACCCGCAGCACCGGCCCCGTCACCACCGGCACCACCGGCGAAGACGCTCGCATCCGCACTGAAGCACGCGACGTCGTCCACCACCGCCCCGGCAAAGAGCACCACACCAGCGCCAACGCTGATCCCCGACGCCACGCCAGTCGTGGCCGCCAAGCCTGCTGCGCCAGCGGCGATGCCGGAGCGCAAGAAGCCGACGCCGAGCGCCGCGGCCCCCGCAGTCCCCGCCGCGTCGACCCCCATCGAGCGTCCATCGCACCCGTCGCAGCCCTCGCAGCCCACGCCACTCGCGCGGCCGGCGGACGACACGACGGCCTCCTCGCCGGCCCCGCACTCCTACCACGCCGTGCAACCTGTGCACGCGCTCGCGGTGCGCAGCCAGGACGGAGACGACGACGAGGGGGACTGCGAGAGTGACGAGTTTGTGCAGCACGTGCTGCCGCTGCGTCCCCGTCACGCCGCGGCGCAGCGACCACCCGCCGCCACCGCCACCGCTGCCTCGCCCCTGCTGTGGGCCAACAGCAGCGGGACCGGCGCGACAGACGCGGCACCGGTGCGGTCGGCAGCGCTCGACACGGCAACGGACGAGCTGCTCGTGCGGGCACAGCTGCGGCTGGAGGAGCGGCGCCGCATGAACGGGTCGAGCCGCCAGCCGAGCCCGTGGCGCGGCGCTGGGCCGACGGCGGCGCACACGCCATACCGCGACGGCACTCCGCGGCAGCCGGGGACCCACGCCGTCGTCGTCGCCTCCGTCGACCCCCGCATACGGCGGCTGCAGCAGGAGAACACACGCCTGCAGGACGAGGTCGCCTTCCTCGGCCGCGAGAATCAGAAGCTGCGCAGCGTGCAGGGCAGCGCCGACGCCTCCGAGGCGGTGCGGCTGCAGCTCACGGTCGAGATGCTGCGCAAGGAGCTGGAGAGCAAGCAGCTCGGCTTCCAGCGCGGCATCGACGCGGCCTTCGCGGAGAAGAAGGAGGCGCAGCGGCAGATGGAGGAGGCGGTGGTGCAGTGCGAGGGATACCAGTCCGCCGCGGACCAGTTCAAGCAGCTCTACAGCGAGAAGCAGAGGGAGATGGAGAAGGTGAAGACGCAGCTGCAGGCCCTCCTCTACGACGTCAACGCGATGGAGCAGCACCAGCGCGCCATGGAGAGCGAGTACGCCGACAAGCTCGCGAGTGAGCGGGAGAAGGCGGAGCGGTCCGTGGCGCTGGCGGAGGAGGTGAAGGGGCAGCGCGATCACCTCCAGTTCCTCAACACACAACTTCGCAACGAGGTGACCGCGGCGGCGGAGGCGCGGCGGCAGGCGTTGGATCAGGCGGCGAACGCCACCGACGCCGCCCGCCGCGACCGCGCTGATGCCGAGCAGCGCATCGAGCAGCTCCACCGGGACGTGGGGCAGCTGAAGAAGGCGCTGGCGGACAAGGACCGCGCGCAAGGGGTGCAGCTGCGTGAGGCGCAGCAGGCGCAGGCGGTGCTGCAGGACCGGCTGAAGGAGCAGGCGGAGGAACACCAGCGCGAGGCGGAGCGCGGCCGCCGCACGCTGGAGGCGACCAAGGAGGACCACAAGCGCCTGCTGCAGCAGGAGAGGCAGCGGCGCGGCGAGGTGGAGGAGCGGCTGCGGCGGATGGAGGAGGAGGGCCGCGCCGCGCAGTCACGGTGTGCCGCCTCCCTCACCGCCGAGGCAGAGGCGCGGGTGCGCAAACTTCGGGAGGAGCTGCAGGCGGAGCGAGTAGCGAGGGAGGCGGCGGAGCGCGAGGCGGGGCACCTCGGCGCGGAGGCGGAGCAGCTGCGCGAGGCGGCCGACTACTACCAGCAGGAGAGCCAGCGCATGTCCTCCAACTTCGGCCAGTCGGAGCAGCTGCGGGAGCGGGCGGAGCGGCAGTGCGCGTCGCTGACGCACACGCTGGAGGATATGATGGCGCAGGAGGAGGCGCACGCGCGCGAGATCGGGCAGCTGCAGGACGCCGTCGCCGCCGCCACACAGTGGGGCTCCGGCGCGAGTGTTGGCCGTGGCGCCGAGGCGGACGGCATCGTGAGCGACTTGCAGCAGCTGTCTGATGAGAACGACCGCCTCACCAGCGAGTGCACGCGTCTCGCGGAGGAGCGCGACGGGCTCATCGAGGAGAACGGCCGCATCGCGGAGGAGCTGCTCAAGTGGAAGCACGAGATGCGGCAGTACCTGACGTCGCATGTCCGCACCACCTCGCCACAGCGCAGCCGGCTGCACCCGGCCTCTTCGTAGCCGTCGCGCCGTCGGACCCAACACACTTTTGTGTATCGCACTACTCTTCAAGCACAGAGAGAGAGGGAGTGGAGACACACGCACACACTCATGGACATAGATGAGCGAACCAGTGCGGCTGCTCGTGCCTCGGCGAGGACGGCGATGGACTTTTGTTGTTGTTGTTGTTGTTGTTGTTTTTTGTTTGTGGAGGAAACTCGTGTGTGGCTCTGTGTGTGTGTGGGTCTAGATGGTGTTGTCACCGCCGCAGCCCGTGTGTTGAGGGGGGCAGTCTCCTGCGCTGTGACGCTGTTCCTCGTCCACTACAACGTCCTGTATCATCGCACCACCTCCCTTGTGTACCTCTATCCCTCTCTCTCTCTCTGTGTCCTGATCCTCTTCCACCGGCTACCACCGCACAGCCTCCTTCCACGTGCGCACAGACACACACACAGAGACACACGCAGACGCTCGCACTTGGCGAGATGACCGGTTCACGTGTCTAAGTGTGTTCAACGTGTCTTGGACGCAGCTGGTGGTGCACGTGCGCTGCACCTCGCGACCTCTCCCGTCTCTCCGAGAAGCACAACATCCTCTGTCTCCTCCACCACCGTCTCTCCCTGTCTCTCTTCACCCTCGCGCGCACACTCCTTGACACAAACACATACACACACACGATGTAACGTGCATGTGCACGTCGTGCCGTACCCCACTACCGTCCACTGTCCTCGCCGCCGAGCCGGGAGGCAGACGACGCCACGGAGTGGCACCACACACACCTCCAGAGTAGTCCCGTGCAGTGCGATGCTGCGATGCTGCCGTGCTCTGCGTGCCAAGGCGAAGCCGCCGCCGCTCCGCTCGACTGTGCACGCCACGAGCAGCCACAAGAGCGGCAAGGACCGCTTCGATCTGTTCAACGCGCTGCAGAAGGACCGCCAGCGCATCGAGCGCAACCGCGCGCTGCCGTGGCGTGAGCGGCTCCACCAGCTGAACGTCTACCCGTGGAAGTTCTTTCTCGCCTTCATGCTGTTCTGGTCGTGGCTGGGGACGTACGCGGTGCCGTACCTCAAGGGCATGCAGCCCGGCGAGCTCCCCTCCGTCGGCGAGGGGCGGCCCATCCCGGCGGAGCTGCGGGCGGCGGCGATGCCCACGCCGCAGTTCGCACACTTGAAGGCGAAGTAGTCGTGCAAAGGACGAGACCGGTAGCGCACTTCAGCGCGGACACTCCGTCACAGACGCAGAATCAACGATAGTGACCTGCAAGGGTACACACCGACACACACACACACACAGACAGACACATGTACACCTTCCCCCGTCACCCGTCTCCCTGCGGTAGTCGAGCCGAGACATCCACTTCTCCCTCCCTTCATCTCTCCATCTCTTCGCAGCAACGCTCATTGTTCCTCCGTGCACCTCTGGTGCTCTCCAACACACACACACACATTCACAAACACACGCAGCTCGACACACGCACACAGAGAGACAGCTCTAACGGTAGCGGGGTTCTCTGTCGTCTCTGTTGGACAGCGAGAGACTTTCCTTTTCTTCTTTTTCTTCCTCCTCGTTGTGTGGTGGCGCGAGGGGAGTCGATGACGGCGCCGTGGTCTCGAGTGCTGTGCGCGCTGCTGCTCATTCTTGTGGCGGCGCGTGCGCAGGATGTGGAGCAGCTCGTGCCCAACGCCACCGGGCACTGCTACCCGGGCATCAGCCTGGGCTGGTCGGCACGGGTGGGCAGCAGCGTCTTCGCCACGCCGCGCATCGTGGACCTCGCTCACGACGGCCACAAGGAGATCCTCGTCCCCACCTTCTCGCAGTTCCTCGAGGCGCTCGACGGCCCGACGGGGGAGGACATCCCCGGCTTCCCCTTCATGCACCCGCACATGAAGACCTACGCGAGCCCGCTCCCCGTGGACCTCAACGGCGATGGCCAGGTGGACTGGCTCGTCGCCCTCTACACCGGCGAGCTCGTCATCTTCGGCCCCGACGGCAAGGTGCAGGGCTACCTGCAGGTGCCGCCGCTCGCCATGAAGCGGCACTGGGTGCGGGACAGCCTCCTCCCGCAGCAGGCCGCCACCATCCGCCCCGGCACGCCGCTGCGCAGCGCGAAGGTCCTGGACGACATTCTCAAGGCGCGGCGCATGGACGACCTCAAGATCGTGCCCGAGGACGCGCTGCAGCAGCAGCGGCGCCGCAACACCCAACGCGTGCAGCGCCACGCCGTCGTGGAGCCGGCCGGCGCCGGCGACGAGGAGTGGGAGGAGGAGGAGGACGTTGTGAGGGCGGACGACGCCGCGGCGGGGCAGGCGGCGGACGGGGGTCTCGATCCATGGGCCGACTTCGACGACGACGAGATCATCGACGTGGAGGAGGAGCAAGTGGAGGAGCCGGGGCCGTGGGAGCCGGAGGAGCCGGGAGTGGGGCCGACCGGCCACCTCAGCCCAGAGGCGCGCGCGTCTCTCGATCTGCTCTTCCACCCCGAGCTGTACCGCACGGCGAAGGTGGACGCGACGGAGCAGGAGGGACTGTTCTACGGCCGCAACCTGCGTGAGGCGGAGGACATCGGCTTCAGCGAGGACGAGATCAAGGTGGATGCGCACATCCTCTCCACTCCCGTCGTCACCGACATCGACCAGAACGGCGACCTCGACGTCATTATGCACGTGAGCTACTTCTTCAGCGACGACGTCGTCGCCACGCAGCCGGAGCGCTTCGCCGACGGCGTCAACCCGCGCGACTACGTGGCGTCGGCGGTCGTGTGCATCAACCTCGTCACCGGCGAGACGCGGTGGGCCCGTGTGCTGCACGCGTCCGCCAAGAGCAGCCCCAACGTCGCCTACGCCCTGAGCACGCCGCTCGTCGTGAACGCCGACGAGGACCGCTCGCTGGAGGTCTTCGTCAGCACCTCGCTCGGCTTCGTCTTCGGCTTCACCGCAGACGGTGGGGCACTGGACGGCTGGCCGGTGCAACTCGGTCCCATCTCCGCGAGCCCGACGGCGGAGGACGTCACCGGCGATGGCACGCTGGACATCTGCATCGGCGACACGGAGGGCAAAGTGCGCTGCTACAACGCATCCGGCGCGGTCATGTGGGAGAAGGACGTGATCGGCGGCGTGGCGGAGCGCCTCACCTTCGGCGACGTGGACGGCGACGGCACGGTGGACGTGGTGTTCGGTACCACCTCGGGTCTCATCTACGCCCTGCACGGCGCCAACGGGTCCGTGCTGCAGTCGTACCCCATCGTCACGGGCGGCTCCATCGTGGCGCCGGTGCTGCTGCTGAACCTCAACGGCATGATGTTCGACTCGGGCCTCGACATCGTCGTGCCGTCGCACAACGGCCAGCTCTACCTCGTGCGCGGCACCGCCCGCTGCATCGAGACGATCGACATCGACGAGAAGTCGTCCTCCATGGTGCTGGCGGACGACGTCCTGGGCAACGGGCACATGGACCTCGTCGTCACCACCATCAACGGCGGCGTCTACGTCTTCGAGACGTCGACGCCGTACAGCGCCATGAATGCGTGGCCCAGCAAGACGAAGGGCGTCAACGGCGTCAGCGCGAGCAGCAACTACGTCGGCGTCGCCATCTCCCCCAACTTCCGGGCCTTCCGCGACATCCAAGGCGACACCTTCACCATCGAGTTCACCATCGCCGACGCCAGACGAGGCGACGCGCCGCGCAGCTACATGGTGGATATCTTCGTCGGCACCCGCGTCCGCCTCTACCACGAGCGGCTCACGAAGTCCGGCGCACACCTCGTGCGGGTGCGTGCGCCGCTGGAGCGCATGTACTCGTCCCTCACCGTCGTCCTCACGCTGCCTAACGGCCAGTCCTTCACCGACTCGATCTCGCTCAGCTTCAACATGCACTTCATGAGCTCCATCAAGTACACGCTCATCCTGCCCTTCCTGGCCGTGTCGGTGGCGCTCATGCTGGTGCACAAGCGCCACGAGGTCATTGAACCAGAGCAGCCAAAGTACCTCTTTTAGAAGCAGCGCAGTACTGCGTACCCGCTGCATATGTCTGTGTTTGTGTGTGTGTGTTGTTGTGTTGTTGTTGTTGTTGACGTTGTTGGGTCGCACGGCGCGCCTCTGTGTCGCACTCGTGCCTGCACTCCTCTTCTTGCCTCTTCTCACGCCCGCTGTGCTGTTGGGCTGTGCTACCACCACCACCAACTCTGTCCTCAGCAGCGGGACTCGCACAGAGGAGTGCGTTCAAGCCCGCCTCTGCATCACCGCAGTTCAACGCAGCTCTTTAAGGAGCGCGGAGTCGCACCGATACCGCTCCTCTCCAGCAGTGCTGTGATGAGTCCACTCTCTCTCTCCCACGCACTTGTGTCTGTCCTCTCGTATCGCCCCTCTCTTTCTCCTCTCTGTCTCCCTCTCCTCGCACCGCCACCACCACCGCCACCGCCCATGAGGCGATCCACCTCACACACACGCACACACAAACACACACAAACAAGTCACTCCACAGTGTCACCCAACGCGTCGGGTCTGCCGTCGCAGTAGACTTCGGACACACGGCGCTCTCACACCTCCCCTGTCATGATGCGGACAACGCGGGTGCACCTGCAGCTGCAGCGGCAGGTGTACGCCGGCGGTATCGCCTACAACGCAGCCTTCGCGGCACGCAATGAGTGCGATGTAGCACCCTATCAGCGCGCCACCGCACAGTACTCGCCGGCGTTCTCGTCCCTCCGCCGGCGCAAG
The DNA here is from genome assembly GCA_019188245.1 of Novymonas esmeraldas. Lineage (NCBI taxonomy): Eukaryota > Euglenozoa > Kinetoplastea > Trypanosomatida > Trypanosomatidae > Novymonas > Novymonas esmeraldas. The sequence goes on along the minus strand of JAECZO010000120.1, from coordinate 23,202 downwards.
GGACACGCGCAGCGGCAAGCCGCCTACAACGCGAAGCGCACACTCGAAGGCGCCATGGCTCGCGAGGAGCTCGGCATGTTCAAGTAGGCGGTGAGCAAGTGAAGGGGGAGGAGAGACAGGGAACGAACTCGAGCGGCGTGGCGTTGGTGATGGCCCCGTGTATCGTCCGTCCTCTGCATCGCCCACCCTCTCTCTCTCTCCCGCTTCAAAGTGTATGTGTGTCTGTCAGTCTGTCTGTCTCAGCTCACGGATGCACTGTGCGAGGGGAGGGGGCGGATGTGTGCCACCGCTGTGTCGTCACCGTGCTCTCTCTCTCTCAAAGTGAGCGACCGCTACTCCCACTCACCGCCTTCACAAACACCTCTCCACTCTGTATTCCCACACACACATGCACCATCGTATGTAGTACTGCAATGTGTCTGTGTGTGTCTTCACCTCGTGAGACTATCTGGCCGGCGCGGCGGCAGAGTTGACCACCGCAGCGCCTGCGGCCTCCAAGCTCTCTTCATCTCTCTCTGTCTCCCACCACCACCACCTCCTTCTCTTCTGCTTCACATGTCTCCCACATCATGTGCCTCCCACGCCGACCATGCACGTCCCCCCCCCCTGCCAGTGCTCCTGCGGCTGTTCTTGACAGCAATGCGGCGGACGCTGTCGTTGGGCATCGAGGGCAGCGCCAACAAGATCGGCGTCGGCGTGGTGGACCAGACCGGCGCGGTGCTCTCGAATGTGCGCGAGACGTACATCACTCCACCCGGGACGGGGTTCCTGCCGCGCGAGACGGCGATACACCACTCCCAGCACGTGCTGCAGGTGGTGCAGCGGGCGATGCAGGACGCCGGCGTGACGCCGGCGGACATCGACATCATCTCCTACACCAAAGGGCCGGGCATGGGCGGTCCGCTCTCGGTCGGCTGCACCGTCGCCAAGACGCTCTCCCTGCTGTGGGGGCGGCCGCTTGTCGGGGTGAACCACTGTGTCGGGCACATCGAGATGGGCCGCGTCGTCACCAAGAGCGAGAACCCCATCGTGCTCTACGTGAGTGGCGGCAACACACAAGTCATCGCCTACGCCGACCACCGCTACCGCATCTTCGGTGAGACGATCGACATCGCGGTCGGCAACTGCCTGGACCGCGTCGCGCGTCTCCTCGGCATCTCCAACGACCCGGCGCCGGGGTACAACATCGAGCAGAAGGCGAAGAAGGGCCGCGTCTACATACGCCTTCCCTACGCCGTGAAGGGGATGGACATGTCCTTCAGCGGCATCCTCTCCTACGTGGAGCAGCTCGTCCACCACCCGCAGTTCACCGAGCCGCACCTGTGCGAGACGTCGGAGAAGAGGCGCAAGGTGCCTCTGTCGCTGACCAACGCGCCGGTGCCAGCTGGTGTGCTCTTCAACACGGACGACATCTGCTTCTCGCTGCAGGAGACCATCTTCGCCATGCTGATCGAGGTGACGGAGCGCGCCATGTCGCAGATCAAAGCGTCTGACGTGCTCATCGTCGGCGGCGTGGGGTGCAACGAGCGGCTGCAAGAGATGGCGCAGCTCATGGCGTCGGAGCGCGGTGGTCGCTGCTTCGACATGGACCAGCGCTACTGCATCGACAACGGTTGCATGATCGCGTACGCCGGCGTGCTCCAGTACCTGAGCGGCTCCTTCACCACAATGGCGGAGGCCACCGTCACGCAGCGCTTCCGCACAGACGAGGTGTACGTCGCGTGGCGCGAGTGACACGACGATGCACCCGCTCCGTGGAACCGTCCGCACTGCAGCCCGCCGCCGCCGGTCTATCGCCCCTCCCCCTCCCCTCCCCTTAGCACTTCCCCATCCCCCCCTCACTCAGTGTCCCCCCCCCCCCCCCTTCTCGACCCGTCACACCTTTCTCCGGCAGACACACACAAGCAGAAGCATGTGTATCTGTGCATCTGTGGATATGTGGGTCTGTGCATGGTGCACCGGTGTCACTGTGACGCTGCTGCTCTCTCTCTATCTGAGATTGGCGGTAGTGTGCATCTCTCCGCGCTGTACCTGTCATCCATCTCTCCCTCACTCTCTCTCTGTCTCTCTCTCTCTCATACACTCACGACGGCTGTACTCCCGGCAACGGACACACACACACAGTCATACACTCACACAGTCACACACAGTGACGCCGACTTAACCACCTCTACCTCCCTCTCTCACCCCACGTCACGCTGGAGTCGACGACGATGTCGCGCGTCCACAAGGAGCACACGTGGATGAAGAACCACCCGCTCGAGGGGGACGACGTCGTCACGGGGCTGTACAACATCCTGGCCAAGCGCAACCCCAAGACGATGAAGGCGTGCCGCGGCATCCGGATCCCCGACACGGTCGTCTTCGAGCACAACTTCCCACGCGGCTGGTACACGACGGACATGAAGGCGAACGAGGTGGTGCGGAAGCAGGGCAAGGAGCTCGACGCCAAGACGATCGAGCAGGGCTTCATCCAGGACCTGCACGACGGCTGCCCGATCGCCGCGACGTACCTGTGCACGATGGAGAAGGTGACCGAGGACGGCGAGACGGAGGTGAGCACCCTCGTGGAGGTCTTCAACCGCGACACCCTCGGCACCTTCCTGGCGCGCAAAGCGAAGCCGGAGGGGATCCTGCAGAAGTTCATCCTTCCGAAGGGGTACCAGAACAGCGTCATCAAGGCCGTGTGGTCCCCGCGTGTGTGCATGGTGCAGCGCCGCACCAACAAGTACCGCATCTTCGACCGCAAGCGGGCCGAGTGCGACCCCTTCTCCACCACCGTCACCTACGACGGCCCCACGTTTCTCAGCGAGGAGGGCAGCGTCTCGGGCAACATCGCGGTGCAGGTGAAGGAGCTCTGCGGCAACATCGTGCAGCACTTCTACTACACGGAGCACAAGTACATCACGCGCATGGTGCTCTACTTCAAGGCGGACCAGCGGGACCGGCTGTGGCTGCTGTGGTGCGGCTCCTTGCGCGTCTCGGACCGCACCACGCCCAGCGAGATGCCCGTCAACCTCATCACGAACTTCGCCGAGCCGTCGCTGACCGGGACGGCCTTCGACGAGGAGCGCCTCCTGCGCAGCGCCGACGACGCCTACATGCGGCTCACCAACGACGAGATGTTCTACGAGACGTACGTGAAGCGCATGGAGAGCAGCCGCGCCGCCGACGGGGTGGCGGACGCGCAGGGCGACAGGCCCGCGTCGCCCCGCACCGCCGCACAGACGGAGAGCGGCGCGAACGCCGCCTCCGCTGCCGAGTCCTTCGACTGGAGCGGTGTCCCGCCGCTGGTCGCGGAGACGCGCGACCGCCTCTTGCTGGAGCGCGAGTCGATGTGCGGCCTCTTCGAGGATCTCTTCTACCACGCCCGCAACCACTTCCTCACCCACCGCGCCGAGCCCTACTACATGGACGTCCCGCGAAAGGCAGCGGACATGCTGACGGAGAACGGCGTGGTCGACCTCATGCGCACCCTCCGCATACCTGCCAAGGGCCAGCAGTCGTCCACCTCCGCCTCGATGCGCTACGTCATCGACTCGATTGCAAGGCAGCCGCTCACGCAGCTCGCCGACAAGGCGCAGACGTGGATCCAGTCGTACTTTGACACGAAGCTGCGGCGACTGCAGCAGGCGGTGCTCCACTTCACTGGCGACGAGGACGCACTGCGCAGCGAGGTGATGGAGCTGTGACCACGCCGCACCTCTCACTCACTCTCTCTCTCTCCACTACGACCTCTAGCCTCCTTCTCTGTGTTTGTAGGATGAGGAAGACAGCGGGAGGAGGGAGGGGCAACTCGTGTGGGCGGTGGCGGCGGTGGCGGTGTTCGGCCGCACTTTGGATGTACAGATTGCATGTAGTGTAAGTGGCGCTTCCTTTTCTTCCTCTCGTGTCTTCATACTTCCCCCTCCCCTCTCTTCTCTCTCTTCTGCTCCGCTCGCGTCTCTCTCTTCATGTGCCCGACATCCTCTGGTGGTGGTCGAGCGGTGTGCGCCACACGTGAGGTCCGTGTGTGTGTGTGTGTGTGTGTCTCTGTCTGGTATGCGGAGGGGTGGGGGAAAGGGAGGAGTGTGGGCGGTGACGGCGACGTTGTACATTGACACATGTTTCTTGGAACGCCGGCGGTGCTTGTGTGACACGCACGTCTCAGAACACGAGTGAGAGAGAGGGAGTTCACGCTGGTGCTGCTGACGTGGATGTCTGTGTGTTCGGGGCGGTGGTAAGTAGATCCACTGACGCGCGTCCGTCTGTCCGCATACTGGACGAGGCACACCGACTTGTCCGCTGCTTCTCAGAGTTGGGGCGGAGCATTTGGCACATCTGCGCAGCTCTCTGTGTGAATGTGCGTCTCAGTCTACTACACTGTGTTGCAGCTTATGTGCTGTGCTCATGATGTGTCACTCTCTCCCTCCACATCCTTCTCTCGCTCTCTCGCACTCTCTCTCTCTCTCTCGGTGTGCGCCTCAGAGCACAGTGTGCCCGCACTACTCACCACACGCCGTTGTTCACTGTCAGGATGCACCCCGCCCCTTACTCTGCACAAGGCCCGGCGCCGCAGTACAGCCGCCCCGCGTACGGTAACGGCGGGTACGGCACGCCGCAGCACGGCTACTCGCAGCCCGGCTACCCCTACTACTACCAGCAGCCCTACGGCACGCAGATGGGCGGTCCCACGTACCGCGGCCCGCAGGGATACCCGCCGCCGATGAGCGGCTACCGAGGCGGTCGCGGCCGCGGTGGCTGGCAGTACGGCGCCCCTGAGCGTGACCGGTACAGCACCAACGCCAGCACGAACAACAACAACACCAACAGCAGCAGCGGCGGCATGCGCGGTGGATTCCGCGGCGGCCGCGGCGGCTTCGTCGTGCGCCGCAAGAAGCCGTTCGTCGGCGGCAGCCTCGAGACGCAGCGGGAGTGGGAGCAGCGGACCGCCTGCTGCTTCCATCGTCAGGGCACGTGCAAGTTCGGCGACGTCTGCCGCTTCGTCCACGACGACGTCGCAGATCGCGCCTGTCAGTTCGGCGAGAGGTGCCGCGTGCACGGCGCCCAGGACGCGGCGGCGGCGGCCACGACGAGCGACGAGGCGGACGAGGCGAAGCCGGCGGAGACGACGGACGCTGCTGCGCAGACGGAGAAGGCGGCCGCCGCACCTGCAGAGGCCACGGAGCAGAAGACGGCGTAGTGCAGGCGGTGCACCGAAGATGCGACGAGGTCCCACGACCAGCGACGACACCCTGCGGAGCGCCGTCCCGTTCCCTGCGATTCGGTGTGTCCCCGTCACCGAGGACTCACCCCTTGCCTACCGGGGGCATAACGCTACTTGCGAATCACCACTGCTTGGTGTTGCCGTCAACACACATACCTACACAGTCTCTCCCCCCCCCCCTCTCTTGTGCAGAAGTGGTGGCACGCTCAGCCTCTTCGCCGCACGACTGTCTCGTCGCTGATGCGCACCTCCTCCGAGCTCTTCAGCCGGCTGAGGTGGAGCGAGAGAGGAAAGGTGGTGCACAGAGCAGTCGCATGCTGCACAGGGGAGGGAAGGAAGATGCTGCTGCGGTGTTGTGTGGTCAAACGCGTACTCGGTCGAGGTCGATGTTTGCTTTCTTCGGTTTAAAGCACCCGTCAGCTGCCCCACCTCGCTGGGTGCGCCTCTCAGTGGGTTTTGTCGTTGTCCTCCTTGTCCGTCTCTCTTCCCTCCCCTCTCTCCTTTCTGCTCCTCCCACACCAACACTCACGCCGGTCGGCGACTCTGGCGCAGGAGCGTCGAGGACGCCGCAGACGCAGACAGAAGAGGAGTGTGAAGAGTTGGTGAACGTGAAACACGCGTGCTCGGGACGCACAGACAGGCACACGAGCACGCACTAACGTCTGCAGGTCGCCATGATGGGCTGCACATTATGTGCCTCCTCCCGTCGCAACGCGCGTGGGTGTCAGTCAGTCTGTCTGTCTGTCTCTCTCTCAGTGTGTGCACAGATGTGCTGTGAACTGCTCGTGGCACTGTGGAGTCACTGCAAAAGGAAAACGGAAGGAAATGTGTGTGTGTGTGTGTGTGTCGTTGTCGTTGTTGACAGAGGGGACAAACAAGAAAAAAAGGAGGCAATCAAACACCGACGCATAAGAACTGATGCGGCGCACTGTGAATCGACGTGGGGAATGGCGAGAAAAAGAAAATGTGTGTGAGTTGGGTCACCGCGGGTGACACACACACACAGAGTGACTCCTACACGTCTGTGAAGGACGAGGGAAGGGGAGGCATCTCGGCAGGGATGGAAGAGGGGCCTCTCCCCTGCAAAAAGAAGTACGTCGGCGATAGGCGAGCTCCCCTTACCCCGAGCCCCTCCCCCCTCGCAGACGACGAGGACAAACAGGAATAGTTGCCGTGGTAAAGTCGTGGTGGTAAAGAACACAATGTGTGGCACGTGAAACAGTTGCACCTCTCCCTCTCTCTCTCGTGTGTGTCTGTGTGTGTGTGTATGCGTGTCTGAGTGAGTGTATGTGAGTGAGTGAGTGGGAGGGAGAGGAAGGAAGAGACACACACGCATGTGGGCGATAATTCGTAGAAGCGGTAACGGCGTTGTTTAAGGTGGCGGGCGGGGGTGAGACAGCAGCATCGCAGCTAACGTGGTGGTCACAGTCGCATGCGGCAGCGTGAAGTCCGCTGCGTTGGCTCTATTGAGTAAGAAACACACAAACACACACACATTTACAAGAGGTCAGCGGCAGCAGCTACGCTCTGCGATGCGCTCTTCGGAGAGCAGAGGTGCGCCGTGTCACTTCCATCTGCCTCTCTCGCACACTTGCCCCACTCCGACGCCTCGCCGCGGCTCTCTGGAGTCTCTCTCCGGGACGCAGGGGCGGGGAGGAGGGAGGACGTGAGAGGAGAGACACGTGCCCAACTGTGCCGTCTCTCTCTCACACGCACATGCACACACATTCTCTGTATGGCCTCCTCCTTCCCAGTCCTCCACACGCCACACATCACCTCCTCCCCCCTTGCATGCTGCAAAAAAAAAAAAAAAACGCTTCTCCCCATGGTCTGCGCTCGTCGAGAAGCGCAGGAAACGTGCGACGGTGCGCTTCGTGGCTGAACGCACCGCCTCCAGCGCATCGAACAACCGACACCGCAGCGTGTCGACTCACACCTTCATACCCCCACCGCCGTGGCTCTCACCACCGGCGCTGTCTGCACACCGCGTGAACGGTGGAAACGAAAACAGACACGATAAAAGCAGCACAACTTTTTTTTTTTCATAGAAGTCACTCCTCTTACTCACTGCACTATCGATCAGTCTCCAACAACACATATCAGACACACTCATAGAGTTGCTGGAGGAGGTGCGCTTGTGTGGGGTGTGTGCTGGATATGGGATGCTCGCCCGCTCACAATGGCGCCGTCAGACAATCGGCTTCTACGTGGCGCAGCACCCGTGGCTGCGGGCGGCTGGGTTTGTGAAGGTCGGCTACAGCACCTGTCTCGAGACCCGTCTCGACATGGCGTCCTTCAAGACCTGCTTCACGCCGGAGTGGTACTACGCCGCGGTGTTCGAGTGCTGCTCCAGCAAGGAGGCGCTGCTGCTCGAGCAGTCGGTGCTGTTCTGTCTCAGCGCCAAACGCGTGGAGCACCGCGAGCTGCTCCGCCTCAGCGAGGACGAGGTGACCGCGACGGCAGCGACGCTGGCGCAGAAACTGCGACTCCCCGTGGTGCAACGGACACTGCCGCAGTACGCACGGACACCAACAGCAGCGACGCCGACCCCACCGCCGCCACAGCAGCAGCAACAGCAGCAGCAACAGCAGCAGCAACAGCAGCAGCAACAGCAGACGCCGCCGCGAGAGAAGGCGGAAGTATCCCGAGCGACAGTGATCGATGAGAGTGAGCAGACAGCTGCACTGGCCGCCGCTGCTCTGCTCTCTGCCACCATCGCACCCCACCGCGCCATCTTGGACGCCGTCAAGGCGAGCTTGCAAGCACGCCGCCCACCGCTGTGGGACGACGTCGACGACTGTCCTCGTGCTCCCGGCGATGCAGGGGCAGAGAGAGACGACGAGGAGGCGGAGGAGGAGGTGGGCCTGAGCAGCGGCGACCTCGCCTTCTTGTCCACCTGGATCGATGACACCGACTACTCGCTCACCGCCCTCCGGCCCTACCAGCAAGAGGCCGTGGCACGCCTCGTCGACGAGCTCCGTCTGCGACAGCGGGCCGTGTGCCAGATGGCCTGCCGGTGCGGCAAGACCCCGGTCGCCTACCACGTCATCCAGCGCACCCTCGAGGCGGGCGAGAGCGGCCGCGTTCTCTACCTCGTCCCGGGACTCTCCCTCCTCCGTCAGACGGCGCGCAAACTCGTCGCATACGGACTGCAGGACACGCCGCTGCTGCTCATCGGCTCCGACCCCCTCCCGGTGGTGCTGACCGGCGCCGCGGCGCAGTGCATGACGACGGACCCCGCGGTGATTCGCGAGACCATCCTGGGCAACCCCAAGCTGGTCGTCCTCTCCACCTACCACTCCTCGCCGCTGCTGAAGGAGCTCAACATCTTCCAGCTGACCGTCTTTGACGAGTGTCACCGCGTGTGCGGCAGCGCATCGGACACCGCCTTCAACACGATGCTGAAGCTCCCCCTGTACGGCCAGCGCCTCTTCCTGACCGCGACGCCGACGTACGACACGCCGATCAAGATGAGCGACAGCGACTACTTTGGCGGCATCGCCTACCGCTACTACCTGCGCGAGGGCATCAACTGCGGCTACGTCAACCCCTTCGCCGTGCGCGTGGTGCTCGGCGGCTGCATGTCACGCATGAACCCCTACCTCTTCGAGGCGATGCGCATGGTGGACAAGATGCTCGTCTTCTGTCGAAACATCGCCCACGCGCAGAAGCTCTACGACGAGTTGGTGGCCGAGACGCCGCCCAGCGACGTCGCGGGCTTCTCCGTGCTCCTCGCACACTCCCGCATGGGCAGCGCGGCCGTGTCGACGGCGCTGCAGTCCTTCACGACGGCGAAGCGCTGCGTGCTGCTGAACGTGCGGCTCTTCCAGGAGGGGGTGGAGATACCCGACCTCAACGCAGTCTTCTTCGCCGCGCCGCGGTACAGCTCACGCGACATCATCCAGAGCATCTGCCGCCCGCTCAACAGGCTGGACGGCAAACCGCCGTCGTTCGTCTTTCTCCCCGCCGTGTTTGACCGCCGCTACTCTGCAGAGCACCCGATCAACCTGAAGAGCTTCGCCACACTCATCCCATTCACGGACGCTCTCATGGACGAGGACCCGACGCTGTTCGAGTACATGATCGACCCCCAGAAGAAGAAGTACGACATCGGCGTCGTCGGCGTCCGCGCTCTCAAGCTCACGTCGGAGAAGCTGCACCGCTTCGTCCTGCCAGCCATCCGCCGCGGCGTGCGCTACTCCACCCGCGACACCGACCGCCTCCACCGCGCCGCGCGGCTGCCCTGGAAGAGCGTCTTCGAGGAGATGCGGCGCATCGTCCACGAGTGCAACCGCTACCCCAAGACGAACGACGCGTGGGTAGTCGGCGACACACCGGTGTCCATGAACCTCTTCTACCAGTACGCACGCCGCGGCTACAAGCTGTACACCCGCGGCGAGCCCACCTACCTCCAGGTGCACCAGCTGCGCGACCTGGAGCGCCTGCCGCAGTGGCAGCGCTACGGCGTGCAGGGGCCCTACCCGTGGAAGGAGTGCCTGCAGACGCTCACCCGCCACCTGCAGACGCACAAGACGGTGCCGCCGCTCGACGTCCATAAGGGCGGCTACGTCGGCCTCGACGCGACGCCGTTCGAGCGGCTGGCGGGGTGCTTGATGAACGTGAACCAGGCCGACAGCCGACTCAGAGTGGGCATCTCGCCAGAGAAGCAGGCGGACCTGGACAGGGTCTGCGCACCGTACGGGCTGCGGTGGCGCAAGCGGCGCGACGCCGCCGGGGCGATCGTGAAGAACGACGTGACGATGATCACGCAGTCGTACATGCAGTTCAAGCGGCTCTACGAGAGCGCCGCGACCGTGAGTGCCTTCCAGAGGTACCTGGACCTGCACTTCCCCGGGTACCCGCAGAAGCACATACGCATGGAGACCCCCGAGAACCTGCGCAAGGGCATCGTGCCGCCGCGCTGCGCGCTGCAGCCGCGCTCAGCGAAGGAGGCGCGACACCGCCCAGGACGGCGGCGACGGAAGAACACCGCCGCTGCTGTGGCGGGTCGCACTGTGATGTGTCGCATCTGCCGCACGCACGTGCCTGTGTCGGAGTGGGCGGCGCACCTCACGAGCGAGGCGCACCGGCGCGCGCAGGAGGTGCTGCTCTGAGCCCACCCACCCCACTCGTGCTCATTCACACAGATGTGGTGCCACCGTCCGTGTCTGAAGTGGCGGAAGGCGCGAAATCAGAAAAAGAAGTGTGCGCAACTGACAGAGCAAAAGCGAGATGCACCCAAACAGCAACGATCTCTCTTGCCACAGGTGTTTGGGCGGTGTATCGGGAACGAGACGGAGGAAAGAGGTGAGCGCAGCGCAGCGCTGATCGATCGTGGCGGCGTGCCGGTGTACTCTGCTGTCTCGGAAGCGACTCTGCTGTATGTCCTCTCCACCACCTCCCTTCTCCGTCGCGTCAACACAAGCGCGCACACACACAAACACACACACACACAGATATACAGATACACACACACCCGCTTCTCTCTCCATCTCTCTTTCTCTCTCCGCCTCTGTTGGCGCAGAACGTGGCGGTATCCGTAGCGGTGGTGGCGGGGCATGTCCAACTTCGTCAAGAAGGGGGCGCCGGGTCGGGTGAATGCGGCGCGGCTGTACGCCTTCAACAAGACGCTCAAGACGGACGCGCTGCGGGAGCGCACGTACTGGGAGGAGAACAAGGACACCCACCCCATCAACCGCTGGTCCTACCGCCGGTGGCGGGAGCGCAATGAGGAGCTGTCCATGTTCGAGGATAAGCTGAGCAAGGTGCCGGTGGACCAGAAGTTCAAGATCAAGAAGCTCCTCACCGTGGCGAACGTGTCCGTGATCGGGCCCATCGTCCTGGTCTTCTACTTTGCGTTCTGCTACCTCCGCCACCGCTGGTGGGGCATCACACCCATCGACGGCGCCAGCGCTATTGCGCGTGGCATTCAGAACCTTCCCCGTCCCCCGGGGTACTAGGCCACGCCGCCGCCGTGTCGCACGCCGCACACACGTCTGCTCCCTCGCTCACACACACCATTTCTTCTCTCCCTGTCTCTCTCTTTCTCTCGCACCACTGGCCGTGTCCAGTGCACTGCGATCTGCTTCACAGGCACATGAGTGCCGCGTTGGAGGAGCGGCGAACGCCGTGCGTTCGTTGGACACCGTTTGTAGTGCAGCCGCGGCCCGCCTGCGTGAAGGCACCGCCATGCATCCACCGAAGATACACACCCACACGTACACGCACACACACATTGACAGCAAGACGAAGGAGTCGCAGACACGAGAGAGAGAGAGCCACGAGTTGACTGCGCCGTTGCTCTCGAGCAGCAAAGAAAGGGTCGTGCCCTCGCTCCCTGCCCACCACCCAACAAGAGCACACACCAAACGCTGACAGGTGGTGGACATGGTTACCTTGACTCCTGCACGTGTGTGCCGTGTCGCTCTGCTTCTCACATGCGAGTCTGCCGGCGACTCCCTCTGCATGCACCTACCCTCTCCCTTCTTCCTCCCTCAATCCTCCTCCCCACGCACACACGACTTGGTCTCGTTCGGAGAAGACTGCTCCTTCGCTGTCACTCAGGGGCAACCTTCACTGCCGTCCACACCCACACACAAACACCCACACGCACAGTGTCTCTCTCTCCTCCTCCTCCTCCTTCTTGGACGTCATGGCGCTTCGGTTTTCCTGCGCGGTTCTGGCAGGCGGCGCGCTGCACTCGCTCCTCGCGGCCCCCAGCGCCAGTGCAGCCGGCGCCGCCAAGCCCTACGTGACGCCGTACCAGACGAACCCCCGCAACAGCTGCGTCTTCTTTGACGTGGCGGAGCAGGGCGGCGGCGGCGGCTTCTCCTTCTTCGGCGCGTCCACACAGGAGCCCATTGGACGGATCGAGTTCGAGTTGTTCGACGACACTGTCCCCGTGACGGCACGCAGCTTCCGCGAGCTGTGCCGCGGCACCAGCAGCAAGTCTCCGGAGGGTAGGCCGCTGACCTACAAGGGATGCGTCTTCCACCGCATCATCCCGGACTTCATGATCCAGGGCGGTGACATCACGAAGGGCAACGGCACCGGTGGCTGCTCCATCTACGGCACGCGCTTCAAGGACGAGTCCTTCGACGGCAAGGCGGGCAAGCACAAGAGCCCTGGTCTTCTCTCCATGGCGAACGCCGGCCGCAACACCAACGGCTCGCAGTTCTTCATCTGCACGGTGGCGTGCCCGTGGCTGGATGGGAAGCACGTGGTCTTTGGTCAGGTGCTTCGCGGCTACGAGCACGTGAGGCGACTCGAGGGCTACGGTACGCCGCACGGCAAGCCCAGCAAGACAGTTCTGATCAGCGACTGCGGGGTGCTGCAGGAGATGGGCATGTAGCCACGGGGCAGCGCCGCCGTCACGTGTGTGCGTGCGTGCGTCGACGGTCGCGGCGGCGGTGCTCACTCCCGCCCCCCACATCCCCCCACGTTTCACTTCTCCGTCTCGTGCCGCTTCAAAGAAAGAGAGACACAGGGGACTCGACCGGTGTTTTGTTGTTTTTGTTCACACGATGAATGGGTGACACGTACACGAGCAGTCTCAAGGACGTGAGCGTGATGTGGACGTCATGGCTCTGTCACACACACACACACATACATACTCACTGCGGCACCGCTTCCCGTCTCTCCTCAGTGTCCTCCACTCCGCCACTCCCGCCCCCCCCCGCCGCCTTTCTCTTTTCCTCGCTCACTCACACATTCGCACCAACTCAACGAAAAAAAAAAAAAAACACGGGACGCGGTGAACCAGCCGCACGTGCTGTGTTCCACCCACCGCTCACGTGCCTACACTCTCCCGCTCCCCTCTCCTCTCCTCATCATTCTACACACCCACACACGCATCTTGCCCTCGCACAACTTTGTTGACGCTCACCGTCTTTGTCTCCCGTCCTCTCTCGCTCTCTCTCTCTCTTCTCCTTCTCTTTTCTCTCTTTCTCACGACAACAACACAACCGCGCAGGGTGAGAGACTCAATGGCGAAGAGGGAAGGCGACACCGACGGAGGCGCCGGCGCGGAGGCCGCGCTTCACTCGCGGAGCGCGTCGAACGACGCCGGTGATGCGGCGCGGAAGTCGTGGATGAACAGCTACTGGGACGATATGGCGACGGAGGAGATGGACACGAGCCACGCCCCCGTTCTCCTCCCATGGCGCATCGGTCTCTTCCTGCTGACGAGCACCATCACGCAGAACATGAACTACCTGCTCGGCTCCTTCGCCACGACCAACTACTTTTCGTGGACGACCGCGCAGCAGAAGCAGTTCTTCTCGCTCTCGTACAACATGCTCTACCTCGGCCCCATCTTCGGCCTCATCGTGGACCTGGTCCGCATCCGGCGCGAGCGCTTCCGCCCCGTCATCATCATCGCCTGCGTCATCAACGCCATCGTCTGCTTCGTCTGCTTCGCCACCAAGAACATCCAGAACCAGTACGGCAGCATGCTCATCCTCGCCTGGATCATGCAGGTGGCGACGATGTTCATCTACATGCCCATGAACGCCGTCGTGATCAACTACGGCAACCGCCTCGTCGAGTCGCCCGGCGAGACGTCGGCCCGCATCGGCGGCCTCATGGCGCAGGCGATGGTGTGGCGCTCGGCCGGCTCGCTGATCCAGACCATCTTCTTCCAGTTCGCGTACGGCAACGCCGTGCAGCCGTACGTCAACTACCGCTGGATGTGCCTCATCGCCGGGATCTGCTGCTGCGTGCTCATCGTGCAGGTGCTCCTCCTCACGAAGCGCTACTACTACACCGACCACCGCAAGGCGGGCAGTCGCGGCTCCGGCCCCGTCGGTCTGTGCCGCAGCACGGCGAAGCTGGGCCAGCGCGCCGTCTCCACACACAAGGACGCGATCGGCGGAAAGTTCATGTTCATCATCTGCTTCACCTTCATCTACTTCATGCTGCCCGACGCGCTGTACAACACCAAGTTCTCCTTCGAGTACCAGTTCACCGCGACCTTCTCGCTCGGCCTTCGCCAGGCCAACTCCATCCTCGGCTCCCTCGGTGCCCTGCTCGGGGCTGTGGCGTACGCGCTGTGGATGTTCTTTGCGCAGCGCTCCGAGGCGTCGCGCGGGCGCATGTTCCGCGCGAACCCGTTCATCATCTGCCTCGCCGGGTGCAGCGCGTGGGCCTTTGGCACCTTCTTCCACTTCTGGGGCGAGATGGGCAGCACCAACGACAAGTTCAGCTACAAGGTCTTCATCCCCATCGAGTCGGTCGTCGTCAACGCGTGCCTGCGCTTCGCCTTCATGCCGACGCTCTCTCTGGCGGCCATGCAGGCGCCGCGCTTCTACGAGACAGCCGCGTTCCAGCTCTACAGCGTGAGCACCTCCGGCGGCGGTGTGGTCAGCAGCGCCGTGACGTCGGCCTTCATGACAGACCTCGGGGTGAGCACGATGAAGGGCTACTGGAAGGCGCTTCTCCTCTTCATGGTCTTCCAGTTCGTACCCATGGTCGTCGCGCCGACGCTGCCCAAGTTCCGCGAGGACGAGACGCTGCCGGTCGCCGGTCAGAACAACGAGCCAGCCGACGAGAAGGAGGCGCAGCGGCAGGAGATGCACACCCACAACACCGAGCCTATCGACGTGCACGCAGCGTAGTCCCCTGGACAGCCATTGCAACGCCCTCGCGTCGCGCCGGCGTGGGCCGCCACGATCGACGGACGCCGATCCTGACGGGCACACTCATCTTCTCTGTGGAGCCGCGCCTCCCCTCCCCCCCCCCATTTCGTGGTCTCCTCTGTTGCACGTGTCAGCAATCATCATTTTTCCTTCCCTCCGTGTGCGCCGTCGACGGAGGTGCGTGTACGTGCGTGTGTACTGCGGGTGCTCTGTTTGTGCGTGAGCAGGTGGCAACAGGAGGGACAGCCCACCGATCGTCTCCCCTCGCCCCCCCCCCCTCCCGATCCTCACTCCCCTGCACATGTCTTCTCTGGTTTAGTGATCCTCCTTCCCTTCCTCCCCCCCCCCCACCACCATCGTGTGTTAACGTGCGCAGGGTCTGTGCCCCCCTCCCTCCCTCTCTCTCTTACGTTTCCTTCACCGTTCTTTTGTAACGAGCTCATCTCTCCCTGTTTCCCACACAAGTGCAGCAAGCGTCTTCTCCATTCAGGACTGTGTGCCTCTGTATGTATGTGTGTGTGTCTGAACATCAGTTTGTGTCTGTGTTTGAATGTGGAACATGGAAGTGCGGTACCGTGTCCGGTGCCGCGTCGCGCTGCGGCCGAAGAGTACACGTGTTGCCAGGAGACGCGGCAGAGGGGGGCGGTGGTGGGTGGGCTGAACAACACGGTGGTCTCCCTTCATGGCTACATCGTCTCTGGACGAATGCACTGAGCTCATTCTTGCACTCCGAACACGTCACCGGCTGCCTCCCCATCCCTCGCACCATGGGAGCAGTGCGGAACACGTGTCTGCTCAGCCCACCCACCCCCATACACACACCCCTCCTCCCCCTCTCTGACATCCCTAAGCACATGCAATTGTAGGAGATATCAAAGCAGTCCCCTCATTCCCCCCCCCTCTCTCACTCCTTCGCCGCCGCGACGTGTATGCGTCCGATCAGACACAGCCGCAACAGCACGTCACCGCACAGTTGCAGGTGGTCTCTGCCGCCGCCTCCGTCATGCGACACTTCTTCACCACCGCGCAGCGCGTCGTCGTGTGCCCGAAGCTGACATGTCCTCTGTCTCTCACCGCCCTCTCGCCCTCACTGTCCTCCTCCCCACCCTGTCGCTCTCTCTCAACCCACAAAGCGCCCCTGCTGCTGCTGCCGCTGCCGCACTGGGCTCGTCTTGCTGTCCCTCCTCCTCCGCAGACGTGAGTGTGTGTGTGTGTGTGTTTCAGCGAGGTACTTGTCTCTTTGTCTTCGCTTGTTCACCGCCCTCGCGCCTGCGTTGTGCACGCCAGCACACGGTTGTGGGGACTTGCCGATGGAGGCGGGCTCCGCCCCTGCGTGTCGGATATGCCAGGGCGACAGCGAGCCCCTTCTCCGCCCGTGCCGGTGCGAGGGCACCATGGCCTACGCGCACCCGTACTGCTTGGCGCAGTGGATCGCGCTGCATGGCCGGCTCGCGTGCGAGGTCTGCGGCGCTGCGTACACGCTCCAGGTGGTGATGGACGATGTGCCGCCACCCCTCTCCCTGCCAGGGCTTCGAATGGCCACGAAGGTCCTCGTGATGGAGCCGCTGCGCCGGCTCTGCCGCATGCTGGTCACTCCGCTCCAGATCCTCGCCTGCGTCCTCGCACTGCCGCCGGCGACCTCGCTGATGTGGATCATCTGTGTCAAGCTTGTGATGCCCTCCTCCCACACCATTCGTGATCTCCCCCCTCTCGGGCTCCTCTACGGGTGTGGCATCTCCTTCACCTTCCCCTCCGCCGTGGTTCTGTACGTGTTCAAGGCGTTTCGGGAGTGGGTCTTCTTGCACGAGCACCTCGTCGCCGGCCTCCCGCCAGACGCACCGGCGCCGCCACCACCGGACGTCGCCGAGGACGACACGGCGGCCTCCATGCTGAACGAGGCCTTCACGCGGAGCCACGCCGCCTCGCCAACCTCGGCGCAACGGCGTTACCTGGCCACGGTGGACGCGCAACTGGGTGAGCGCGCGACGCTGCAGCTGCTCAGGGCAAAAGTGCGTGCCAGCCGGAGCCCTGCCCCGTCCCACAACTCGTGGAGCTCTACTGTATTCCGCTATGCGGGTCAGCTTCTCGCCGTGCACGGGATCGGCTCCACCGCCATTGTCCTCGGCCACGCCACACTGCGCACCGCCACAGTGCTGTGCAGCCTCCTCGCCGTGGTGCCGGGCCACGCACTACCTGCCGGCATGCCTCCAACGCTGCGCCTTCGTGCCATCGGCGGCGCTACGCTGGCCGCAGTACCACCGTATGCACACTGGGCCACTGCGTACATTGTGGGGATCATCGAGTGGTCGCTCCTGCTCGGTGCGGCGGCGCGGTGGTGTCGCGGCCGCGCCCCGCGTCTGGCACGACCCGCCTTCCTGTGCGGCGTCTTCACGCGCATGACAGCCACGCTTCTCGGGCTTCTCGTGGCGTGGGCTGTCCTGATCCCCGGCCTCGTGTACGGCTGCCTCTTCCCCTTCTTCGTCGAGGGTGACGTTGCTGCCGTGATGAGCCGCCAGGACGCACTGCAGGTGCTGCGTGCCGAGCGACTGCTTCCGATTCCCTGCAACGCCACGTCCGCAGCCGCGCCGCTGCTGCAGCCGCTGAATGTCGCTCGTGCGCTCGTCGTCGCCCTTTACAGCGTTTGGCGCGGCGACGGCCCTCCGTTGGTGCTGCTGCTGGATCCCGCGACGTGTAGGGTGGCAGCTACGGCGGCAGCGCAGCAGTCGCCGGTCTCCGTGGCGGAGATGTGCGTGTATGCCGTGATGGTGCTCCTACGCGTGTGCACCTTCTCCACATGGAACACGCTCGTGATGTCAATGCACGGCACGCTGGCGTGGGTGCTTGTCGGCGCCTTCGCGGTGCTGTCTCCGCTCACGTCCTTCGCGAAACGCCACGCCGAGAGCGACTTCCTCGGCGCACTTCTCCGCCTCTCGGCCACAGATGTCTGGCGGACACTGGTGGAGGTGCTGCTGCTCGTGGCGCTGTACACGGCCACCGCCGGCTTTGGCGCCATGGCGTGTCTGCAGCACCTTTTCCCAGAGACGCTCCCGAAGCCGCTGACGCCTCAGGTGCCCCTCTCAGCGGCGACGCTCAGCGCGTACGTGGGCGTGTTCTACCGGGTGCTCTGCACCTTCGTGTCGCTGCACCGGAGCATGCAACGCCGGCTGCGCCACTTCTTTCTCCCTTCCACCGCTGCCGCTCCTACAGAAACAGCTGCAGCAGCCGCAGCAGCAGAGACGCGGCGGAGGGGTGGCGACGTGGTGGAGTATGCCGCCTACATCGCCTGTCTGCTGTGTGCCAACGTGCTGATTGGTGCGACGCTGGAGTGGGTCTCGTGGCATGTGGGGCCCTACGCGCTCTGGCTCCTCCACGGCGTGTGGCGCCTCGCTGGCACATTCGATCTCGCAGACCTCGCAGGGCCTCCTTTGCGGCGTGCGGCGCAGCGGTGGAGAGTGCGGGCGGTCATGCTCTGCTTCTACGGGACGGCGGTCGAGTTCGCCACGGCGGAGGTGTGCGCGTGCCGGCGGTTGGTGCGAGTCAAGCCCACCCCCCTCGTCCAGCGGTTGGTGGCGGAGGCTCTGAGGCGGGGCGATACTCGACTCCTGGTGCTCCTCTGCACCCTCGCGGACTCCCCACACGAGCACGCGGTCCCGTGCTCACATGATACACTCCTGCGGCTCACCTCCGACACGGTGGCGGAAGTGGTGACGCCGCGCCGCCTCGGCTTAGCGGCCGCGCTCGCGGTGGTCGCTCCGCTGGCGGTGTCGTCTCTCTGGCGTCTGGACAGCGTTGTCCATCTTGCCGCTGAGTACGTGATGCTGCCGCTCTCGCTGTGCCTCCTCCTCCGCTGGGCAATGGGCGCCATCGCGATTGCGGCGTGGACGTTCGTTGAGGGCCGGCTGCTGCGCACCTCTCTTTCCCATCGCTGCATGCAGCACGCGCCGCAGCTCCTCCAAGGATACTCGATGCGGTCGGCGGTGCACGCCGTTGTCCTCCCAGTGGTTATCCACGCCGTCTCCATCCGGTTCGCCGTCGGTGTCCTCGCGCGCCTCTCTGTGGACAGCACGACCGTGCCGGTGAGCCAGCTCCTGTCCACAGGAGTCACGGCGCTTCTCCTTGTGTCCAGCCACCTCCTGCGGGGCTTCGCCGGTACTCTGTGGCGGCGACTCGTGCTCCTTCCACTGCCATGGATCGGCGGCGCGGCGCAGCCGGCGTTTGGCGGCCCACCCGCTGCTGAAGCGCGCATCATCGATGGTGGTGCCGTCGCCGACGCCGGAGAGGGCGGAGAGGGCGGCGAGGACGCTGCCCGGGGCCAGATGCAGCAGCAGCAGTTCCCACCACAGCCTGTGCACGAGGCTTCCGAGGCGAGCGCGCCGCCTCCGTGGCTCCCAGCGCGAGCCCGTGCGAAACTGCATCGATGGCTCGCGTCGGAGTTGGCGAGTGACGTGGTCATCGTGGCGTATCCGCGCGCACCCGCACCCGAGCAGACGCCGGCAGGTGATGTCGCCGGTGCCGCTACTGGCTGACCGAGCACAGGACGGCACGCATCCGTGTCTCTGCCACGCTTACCTGCTTCTTCGTGCTCAATGTGTGAGTGTGTTGCACACCAAGCGCACGCACGTCGTCTTCATGCCTTTATTGTGCGTCTCTACCGAATCGTCTCCATCGACGCAGGCCGTGAGGAGGAGTGTGCCTCCCACCCCCTCCACACACACTCAGACACACACACGCGTGTGTCGTTGATGGTGGGCAGCCACCTTCTCCCTTCTTTTTTTTTTTGGCGCTCAGCAACACGGCCGCTTCGTTGGATAGAGGTCGGTGAGGAGGGAGGGATGGGGGAGTACGCTTCCACCTGCCACTCCTTCGCCCTCACATGTGCTCCAGTTTCTACCCGTCAAGACAGTCGCCTCTTCTGATCGCTCGTCTCCTCTTCGACTGCTTCTCGTCTCCTCCTGCGCAAGAAGGGCTCAACAAACGAGTAGTGGCGCATACACACACACACACACACACACACACACACGTACCTGCGCTACGTCGGTCCGCTCTCATAAGACAGGTGAACCGTCGTACTGTGCTTTCCCATCATGCCGCGCTCTCCCGTAGACACGCCGCATACACCTGACGACGAGGCGCGCTTCTACGCTGCGAAGGAGGACCCGCATGAGGTGCACATTGGGCACTTCGTGGAGGTGGAGGAAGATCACCGGCCCAAGGAGGAGGCGCGTGATCTGACATCGCAGGAGACGTGGCCGCTCTATCGGTACCGGTGGTGGATGCGCGAGTACTTCGCCGAGTTCTTCGGCACCTTTTTTCTGCTCTCCTTCGGCAACGGTGTCTGCGCCACGGTCATGTTCAACGCCGGCGACACCCCCGGCTACCAGTCCAACGTCAGCTACCTCGCCATCACGCTCGGCTGGGGATTCGGGCTCTGCATCGCCCTCTTCATCAGCATGGGCGTCTCCGGGGGCCACCTGAACCCGGCGGTGACGCTGGCGAACTGCGTGTTCGGTGCGTTTCCGTGGAAGAAGGCGCCGGGCTTCATCCTGGCCCAGATACTCGGCGCCATGGCCGGCGCCGCCAACGTGTACCTGCTCTTCAAGCCGCACTTCGACGAGGGGCAGCGCAGCCTGCTGCCGGGCGAGACGATGACCTCCAGGTTCGGCGGCGTCTTCTGCACCTACCCCGGCGTGCCGAACGGCTATGCGGTGTGGAGCGAGCTGTTCAACACGATGGCGCTCATGATGGGCATCCTCGGCCTCAACGACGAGCGCATGACGCCGGCCATCAACTACAAGCCCGTTGCCGTTGGCCTGCTGGTGATCGTGCTCGGCATTACTACCGGCATCAACTCTGGCTACGCCATCAACCCCGCGCGCGATCTTGGCCCTCGCATGTTCACCGCGATGCTGTGGGGCAAGGAGCCCTTCACCCTCCACAGCTACTACTTCTGGATTCCCATCTTCATGCCCATCGCCGGCGCCATTCTTGGCATGTTCTTTTACGTCTTCTTCATTATCCCTGCCGGTCCATAGAACCGCATCCTACCGTCACTCTCGCATCACAAAAAAAAAAAAAAAAAACACGCACGTTGTTCAGTAAGGACTCTCATCTGTCTTTGTTTTTTGAAGTTGTACACCGTTTCGCTCGTTCTTTGCTGTACATTGTGTGTGTGTGCTTCTTCTCTTCTTGTCTTTTCGTGTTTTCGTGTGCGTGCATAGCGCCGCATCCGCGTTGACTTCTGACTTTTTTTTTTCAGTCTTTTTGTTGAGGTTGTTTTCTCAGTTGTGCCTGTGTGCGTGTGTGTGTGTGTGTGTGTGTGTGTGTATGTGCGGCTGTGTGCAGTGATTCTTACGTGTTGCTCCGCGAAGTGGTGTCCTCTACCGTGTCCTGTTTGTTTGGTTCTCTGACACACGGCTGTGCCACGGTGGTGGTGGCGGTGTTGGTGGAGAGAAGCGTCTGGTGCTGCCCCACCGTCTCGCCTGTAAACGGAGCGAGGGAGTCCAGACCTCGGCGGACACCCGATCGAGTAGCACCGCGGAGCCCCATCGACCGACGACTGTATCCGTGCGAGCCACGGTGAGTGTTGCTGCCGTTCTTTATTTTTTTTTCTTTCTTGTGTCATACTTCTTTCGCCGTTTTTGGTTCATGTTACGTCTTTCTTCAATCCGTGGGACGAGTGCTGCGTGACTCCCCCCCCCCCTCACCCGTCGGACGGCCCGCCGCTTTCATCTCTGCCGACCATCACATCCGGCGTGGTGAGGTGCAACCGGCGCTCCATGGAAGTCGTGTTGCGGTGCCCGTGAGCAGTGTGCTGGGCAGCTCCGTCTCCTCCTCACCTCTCCGCTCTTCCTCTCTCTCCCTCGTGCGGGCAGCAGATGTGGGAGCGCGCTTTGCAACTTCTTCGGCTCCCCTTCGCAAAAGAAGGCGGCTTGCCATGAAACAGAAGAGACTGTGCTTTCTTCTTCTGTGCGTGTGTGTGTATGTCTTCCTCTCTTCTTTCTGTTCTGACTTCCAGTGCGCCGTAGTCTCTTGGACATGTCTGTGTCCCCTGCCTTCTCCTTTACCCCCCCCCTCCCCCTCGCTGTGCTCTGCCGCCGTCCGCTCTTCTGCACCGGTGTCTCTCTTCCTTTTCTTCTTGTTGAACGGTGCTGTGCACTCCTGTCGCTGAGTGCTGCCACCAGCGAGCGGTTTCAGCCCAGCGCGCGTACCGCTGCCAACGGAGATGACAGTCCCGACGACGCCTCTGTGGGCCGAGGCGCGGACACTCCTCTCCCTCACTCGGGGCCGCCACGTGTTCTCCCATGTCTTCTCAAAAACGTTCTCCCTTCTTTCTCTCTTCTTTCTCTCCACTGCACCGCAGCCCCCCAAAACACGTGCGGCACGGCAGGTGCGCCAAACAGAGGCACGAGCAGGTGGCGGTGTCCTCACGTGTAAACTCACCCCCGCCCCCCGGCTCCATCGCGCCTCTTCTCCTCCTCTGCGCTCGTGGCCTCCACCGTCCTTCACATCCGCTATCTGAGCAGAGGCCGGTGCGCGTGCCGCCGTCAACAGCACCTTCAGCAAACATTAAGAATAAAAACCGAAGGGAGGATGAGGCGCGCCTCCTTCCCAAGTCCTCACCGCACGTCGATGGTGTGTCTCAGTTTTGTGTATTGTCATACCCGCCCCCACCAAACTCCCTTCACTCACTCTCGTCGGCACACCAACGAAGGAACACAAAGTGCGCGGCGCTGCTTAACGTGTGCTGCACTCTCAGTGCACCACCAGCTCTCTGTGCAGCGTCACAGGCACCAATGTGTATGCGGTATGCACTCTGCAGAGCAGCCACAGTACCCACAGCCCCACTTCCTCTCCGTATCCTCCTCCTCTCCTTCACATTTTTATCAGACACACATCATAACACCTCCACCAGTCCCCGCGACCTCACATCTGTCACCCCTCCAACTTCCTCTATACAAACATCTATCAGCATGGCGGCTCCGACAACGCACACGCTCGGCCTCCCGCGCGTGGGGGAGTAGCGCTCGAGTCGTACTGGTGGGGCGATGTGACGGAGGCGGCGCTGTGCCAGGTCGCCAGCGACCTCCGCAAGCGTCACCTGCAGCAGCAGGACGCTGTGTGTGAAGCCCGTGAGACGGCAAGCCGGCGCCGTGGCGGCGCTCGAGGACCGAGTGCTGGAGGTGCCGCCGCTGAGCGACCGCAGCTACTGCACACTCTCCAAGTACGGCTACACGAACGACTTGCTCTTTGCGTGGTGCGCTGGTGCCACGACGCACGACGCCACCACGTTCTCCTCCGTCGTGGAGACGGACCTGGCGCCGGGCACGACGTGGAGCGGGTTCGTGTGTGTGGGCACCACGC